>SPJY01008174.1:232387-417123 GCA_005191435.1 Raddia distichophylla | reverse complement strand
TCCCAACCGTCGACAGTAGTCATTTTCTCTATTCTCTTAAATTCACAACTTAATCTTTGTGCCGATTTAACATACACTTTATATAAAAAAAACTGAGGAAGTAGTTAGCAAGATTTTCATTTTACGTTTTATCTGAACAATACTAAGGAAATTTAGGACCTGTTCGTATAAGCTGATCTGAATGGCTGAATAGCTGAACGACCGAAATGACTTAATTTTGAGAGCTTCTCGAGGTACTCTCGAGATTCGGATCAATTTTGTTTGACTTGCTTTTTAAAGCGTTATGGCCCACCTTCAAAACAGAGAAAAAACAGACTACAAAAACTCAAAGCATGTCTTTTCAGAACGTACATAAGTCGTGTTAAGCCGAAAAAAACATGGTCTTAGCATTTATCATGAGCACATTAGCATTGGCAACCATGTGTGTTGCAGCAGCCGCTAGCACCCCTATGTAAATTGAAAAAAAAACGTTGCCGATTGATAGCCTTGATCTTTTATTTCGAGTTTTTACTCCTATTAAATTTTTTTGCATATTGCATTTTGTTGCCCCCCAAAAAGGGTAACTATGCCTTGGCAAAACCATCTACAACATCTTTTTTATGGTTAATGAAGCTCCAGAGGCATTTAAAAAATGGTCGTCTCGATTTCCGGTCTTAAAGCTAATTCTTCGTCACTGTGAGCTCACGACTAATTTCCTTCATGAATTTGAAGCTGGGGGGAAGCTTTTCCCGGTAGAATTCATATTCAAAAAACTGGTTCAAGAGAAACTTTAAAATCTTTTGATGCGGTAAAGAAACTACTGGTGGTAGTGGGCAAAAAAAAAGGGTTAAACTGGGTGATGAGAATAACACATATTTTCATGCTATTGCTAGCTCAAATCATCGGCGTAATTTTATCGCATCTCTGCACAAGATGGTCACTCCTTCTTAGATTACCATTCAAAGAAGAATATTCTTTTTTAGTCTTTCAAGGCCCGAACAGGAGATTCTTCACCTTCTCAGAGGCACTTTCCTCTTAACATTCTGAAGAGTGTGTACCACTAAATTTTCTACATGATGACTTCACCCGCATTGTAACATCTTAAATTTTAAACATAAATTTGGCACGTTAATTTTTCAAAAATCATGGCATTAAAATAATTTAATATCCATCTTCATCCAATCATAACGCATCATGAATGAAATTGTCAACTAGGTGAATAAAAAAAAGAATAGTGCATTTTAAACCTTGTGAATGTTAACTCAGCAACTTTTAAGTGTTGTCGATCAACTGTGTAAATTAATTTGTATAATTTATAATTCATGAATAAGTTTTAATTAAGTAAGCAAGCAAAAGAGAAAATCCACCTCTTAATAGAACATCTTCTCTCTCTGTTGAACTAATAGCCCTCTGTTCTCTTCGTGCTGAGCCACGCTCGTCACCTCCGCCTGAGCTTGGTCCCGCCGCTGGCCGCCGTCACTCCGTGCTACCTCTGGACCGCGAGCTCGTCTCTACCACCATAACTCAGCTGCCGCCGTGTCGCTTGCGAGTTACTCCACCCAACACTCGCCTGCGTCGTGCACGCGCCCTCTGCTCATTTGACCGCGCCAAGACTGCGCCTCGCCGTTGCGTCTCCGCCACTGTGCTCTGGCCGCGCCTTCGCGTCGCCGCCGCCGTAGAGCAATAGCACCCGTCCATAGCTGCTCCAGGCGAGATTAAGATCGAGCCGTCTCGGCCTATAGATTAGGCGCTATGCGCCGTGTTCCTTTCGCCTTACGCCACGTCGTGCCCTGTGCTTTTCCCTGGTGAGCTTTGTTCAACCCCGTGGCCATCGTTCATTGCATCGTCACTTTCTCACTTGCTCTTCCTCCCTCCCTCCCTACCGTAGCGCCGCCAAGTCAAGAAGAAAGCAGCAACCGCAACGCCCGGTTCGTCGCCGTCCCTTGCTGTCACGCCGCCGCCTCGGTAATCCTCCACACTGTCTGCACCTCTGGGTGTGTATGGTCGTGGGAAGCTCATCTCTGTGTGTAGCCGTAGTCTTCCCTGCAAGTTCCATGCTTGTTAGACCTCCCATGGCAACCGTGCTAGCAGCTAGGAAGGTTGCACTGTAGCCTGTGTATAAATAGGCGTCCTTGGCGGCGGAACCGTCGGCTGTCGAAACCACAACTATAGGTCCCTTTGGACGTGCTGAGTCGAGAGAAATCCATTCTTACAGTCGATTTGTGAAATGGAGGTCACCACAGCTGGCTAGCCAAGCTCCTCCGAGCTCTAATGGCGTTGCCTGTATGTGCTGTGTGTTGCCTGCATGCATGGCTAGAGGTACAAGAAAGCTTGCTTTGAGATTGGTGCTAGTGTGAGGATAGGTGCCTCTTGATTAAGTGCAAACGTATTTGAGCAGAACACACTTTTTAGGTATGAAAGCGCACACGTAAATATAACCCAAAATTCAATAATTCTCAATTTCTATTAAGACTTGTAACAATAAAAACTGAGCTAATCATTGTACATTAAATAACAAATAATAAATGGTTTTTAAAAACTTTAGAAAAATGATGAAAAATATTTTTTCAATGCATATACTTGATTTATTAAAAATATAAAAATATAAAATGACTATGCATGCATGTAGGTATGGCACCTTAATTTGTTAAAGGCATAGAGCCTATCATTTCATGTGCATGCATCACATTTCCATGCATATTTCTTTCATGCATTATTTTTAAACAAAATCGCATAAAAATGTTTCCTGTCTGATGGATGATTGTACTATCTTGTATATACTGTCCGCGTGGTTAGGAGCTCAAGGAGCGTTAGACCTGTCCGACGTCGCCGGTTTCTCCTACCCGTCTTTCAACCAAGGCAAGTCTCCTTGATCATACTGTAAGCCTTGTGCTTTGTTTTAAAAATGATTTATTAGAGATTGAAACTAAAAATATCGTATTTGATAGCTACTAGTTATGCAAACTAATGAATCATGGTAAGACTAGTGATAGGTTTAAACCATAAGAACTTACTATTAGTTTTGTGTATATATATTCCATTGATGGTAGAAAAAATGTCTAAAAATAATATTATCAAAATGACGGTATAATTCTTGTGTGTGAAAATAAATTGTGTGAAGAGAGAAGGATTGAGAAAGGTTTAAAAAAATTCTTTGCGAAAGACTGAAGCATCGAGGGCGATGCCATGGGTGAAAAAAATGAATTTATCTCTCCCCTAAAACCTTTTGACTAGGAAGAGACTTTTGCCGGTTTGGTGCGAGAATGTACCGTTTTGAGAAACGGGGCTAAATTATTGTCGCTCTTTTAGTTTACAGACTGCTCGTCCTATGAACCTATGAATTGAGCCATACAGTACGACCTCGAGTCCCATTATGGGATAGGCTTAGTTGTTAGCCGAAAAACCCTAGCGGAGACTCCCGACGGTCGCCGTTGGTGTTTGAATCTAACGGCTTTGTGGCGAAACACTTCTGGGTGCGTAGCCTCTCGAGGGTAAAGCGTACCTACTCTACAGAGTTTAAACTATCATGGTAGCCGTGCTCGCGGTCATGAGCATGCGAAGGGACCGTTCATATGATAGCTCTTCTTTTCCAAAAATCGGGAATTTCCAAAAGGTTTTGAGTTGAGTAAAAGTTGTTGAGAAAGAGTTTTGATCTTGAGATAGGTATTACCGGCGTGCGTCCTAGATTGGGTTCAGCCCACCATGGACCGCCCGCGCGGATTGGGCCTAAGCCACCGTTCCGAGATTTGTGGTGATAGCTCACTACGGCATGAGGCTGAATGGCGAGAGCATTTTGAGAATGAGCCCCAAAAGATAAATATTTGAGTTTAAAACTTTCTTAGGAGTGCTTTTATAAAATTAGAAAAGAACAAAAATGCACTTCCACAAAACTACCCAAGCCATCCATTTCTACTAAACCCCATTTGCATATATCCCCGACTTTCTGAGTACCTTTGTACTCACCCCTGTTTCCCCTTTCTCTCTTTAAAAATTTCAACAGTTGAGGAGGCCCCCTATGACTCTCCATTCGAAGAGGACCCGGACTACGAGGAGGACTTCGAGGACGAGGAGTAGGGTTGTGTCCTGCCTGCCACTTTGCCTGTAGAGTAGTCTAGTCGCTAGAATAAATCGTGCCATGTTGGGCTTCTGCGTCACCGTGTGTGTAACTCTGTATCTCGGCCTGCGTGTCGTGCTTGATGTATTAAGTTTTGATTTCCTCTGGGACACTTAGTCCCCTATGTTGTAATATTGTACTCGAAGGCAATGTACCATTATTGTTGAATTGTGTGTGCTAGCCATGATCTTCTGGGACTAGTACTGTATGCACAATTAAAGTTTGGTCAATTAGACCGGGTCCCAACATGCATGGAGGTATATCAGATAATTAAGGAGTTGGCTTTTGGCAAATACCTTGGACCGGATGGTTTTATTAATGATTTTTTAAAGAATTGTTGCGATATTATCAAAGAAAATTACCACACTCTTTATGAGCATTTTTTCAATGAAAGTCCAGACGTCGAAAGGTTAAATTTTGCCACATTACTCTCATTCCTAAGAACTATCACGCCTCCTTGGTGGATGACTATCGACCAATTTCTCTACTCAATGGTTCTTTAAAATTGCTGACAAAGATTATGGCTAATAGGATACAACCATGTGTCGGGCTCCCTTATTCATGCCAACCAATTTGGTTTTATCTAGGAAAGGACAATTTAGGATTGCATGGCCATGGTCACACAACTCATTGCTCATTATGTCTCCCATTCTTGTGATGCGACCCTAATCAAGTCGGACTTTTTAAAGGCCTTTAACGTGATCTCTCACGAGGCCATCTTTGAGTTTTTTTCAAAAAAAGGGCTTTGGTCCTAGATGGATTTCTTGTGTACAATCTATTCTAACTTTAGGCAGCACATTGCTCTTACTTAATGATGTCTTAGGCAATCACATAATATGCAAGAGAGGAGTTTATCAAGGAGATCCTCTATCTCCATTGTTATTTGCCATCACAGCCGAACATCTTTGAAGACCTTGTCAATGATGCTCATTCAAATGGTCTCCTGGATCCCCTATGTTGATGCCACTATGTATGGACTTCTCAATTTTCTAGTACACGAATGATACTATTATTTTGATTAAGGTGTCTAAGCTCAGCGCGGTGTTTCTATAGTCTATGTTGCATACATTCGTGGAGTTCTCGAGTTTGCAAGTTAATTCTAATAAATCAATAATTGTGCCTATTTCTGCAAATAACGAATTAATTTCTCATATGGCAAATATCCTTGGCTGCATGGCTGTAGCCTTTCCTATCCAATATCTGGGACCGTCTCTGTCTACTCATTGCCTGTCAAGAGATGGTTTTGCCTCCTCCTGAGACGCATAGACAAGAGATTAGTAGGTTGGCAAGCTCACTATTTCAGTTTTACAGGTAGATTGATGCTTGTTAATGCAGTTTTGTCCTCCATTCCAACCTTTACTCTCTGCTTTCCTAAACCGTCAAAGGGTGTAATTAAGGAAATTGATAAGGTTCAATGCAACGTCTAGTGGCATGGTAAAGAACGTCATAAGCCTAGTGGAAATCTTGCTGCTTGTGTAAGGGGCCCAATTTTCGATAATAATTATCATAAATTGATTCTCCTGAAAATAATTTAAGTGATTCCAACATTGCCTCAACATCCACACTTTATTTCTCAAGTTATTTATGTAGAGTGCTTACAATACCAAAAGTGGTATAATTTTACAATCCTAAAGTATTAAGCTTAACCGTAGGGAAGACTCAGAATTCTTGGCCAAAAAGATCCATTTCTCTTTCAGTAATTTGAAAATCTTCAATGCAATTTGGATCTGTTCATTTAAAATGAAAAGTTCCCGAATATACGGGTAAGTATATTAATCATACTTGCAGGTTTCAATAGGAAATTTAATAGTAACTACTTGCAGGTACTGACAAATAAAGGTGTGAGCTATTTTAAGGAATATTTAATACAATTTATATAATTTTAAAATCCTATATTAATTTAACAGATTTGTAAATGAATCAAAATCTTGATAAATACTATCTTAAATTTCCTCCGGTCCTTGTTGAATGATGTGGTAGTTGTTCATTTTGGTGATTAGTATATTGACAATCTTTGGTGCTTAATGGAGGTTTCGAATATGCTTGATAGTTTGAGTTGGCTTTATGTGTGATACTACGTGATGTTGTGCTTGTTTGTGTTGTTGCAGGTCATGGTCGCGACCCTGGTTTTGATGTAAGCCGTGGAATGTTCAATGCTGGTGTTCATGCCTGTCGTGGCCGTGCCAGTCTAGACCTCACGGGCACCTGCTTTGGGCATGGTCGTGCTGCTGGGGAAGTCGATCATGTGCATACCGATGATTCTGGGGAGTCCAACATCATCGAGTCAGAAGGAGATGAGGAAGGAGGTGACATTGATCATGTTGGTGAGCACCATGACGAAGCACCAAATCCAAGTAAGCGAAAGTGTATTTTGAATTACAGTTATGTCAAATTGATTTGTGGTACGATGACGAGACCATAATTTAACTCTCGCTTCATATAGATCAAAATGAAAGAAGGTCAAGGAATTGGTATAGTAGTGAAATTCGCCAATCTGTATATGCCATGCTGCTTGAGAGATCTTCGATGGGTAAACCGAAAAATGGAGTGACTAGGGCCATATCACAGGAAACAGGTGTTCCTTTGCGTGTTGTGCAACGTATTTGGCATAGTGGGCAGAAAGGTGGTGGGCTAAATGGGGTCTTGAGCAATAAGGCCAAATCTGGACGTAGGAAAATAGCCTTAGACCCCGAGGTCATCAAAGGAGTGCCGTTACGTCAAAGGATAATTTTGAAAGATCTAGTCAACTCATTGAGTATTTCTAGAACAACACTGCTTAAAAGATAAAGAGGGCATGGTTAGGAGGCACACAAATGCGATTAAATTTACATTGATCGAAGAGAACAAAAGGGTTAGGGTTTGGCCCTGTCTTTCGATGCTTGACCCAACAAGCAAGCCGCTAGAACAAACTTTTAAGGGTATGTACAATATCATCTACGTAGATGAAAAATGGTTTTATCGCACAAGGGAAACTCAAAAGTACTACTTGGCACCTGACGAGGCTGAGTCAGAAAGAACCACGCATAGGAAGAACTTTATAGAGAAGGTCATGTTTCTTGCGGCAGTGGCTAGACCTAGGTTCGACAAGGGTGGAAATGTGACGTGTCGGGGATAAAATCACGGCCCGTTGCCACGGCCCACTCCCTGACGGCCCAATCGAACAGCCTCCTAGGGCCCAGCTCCCTAGAAGGTTCTATCTGGCCCATGTGCATCCTGCCGAACAGCTTTCTGGCTGGCACGGTGCGTAATGGACAAGACTTTGTGTTCGAGTCCGACTCGAGCAAGAGTTCTGCGCGGCTACTTGAAGACCCGGACATGGTTTCCCGGATTGGAACAGACGTCGTGATCCCCAAGAATTGGAGTTTACCTTATCTACCATGGGATGTATTTGGCATGTTACGAGTTCGTTACGACCTTGTAGTTAGCCCAGCCTGATTACCTTCCGGTAGGTCGGTTATTCAACATTATATAAACCGAGCCCCTACGGCGTGTAGAGGGCACGAGGTCCTTGCATACTACTTCCTGTACACTCATATTCTCGCCGAGACTTGTTCGTCTCGTCGAGTTCCACCTTGTAATCCTATTTGATATAAAGAAAGGCTGGACGTAGGGCTATTATCTCTTCGAGAGGCCTGAACTAGGATAAAAACCCTGTGTCTCCCTGTTGCTCGTTGGTTGCTGTTAGCCTTGCTTGGCAGGTCTTCTATCTCCCTTTTTTCAAGAACCTTAGTTGACTTGAGATCGATATCTCAACCGTCGACATAACGTTTTCTAGAAAAATTGGAATCTATCCATTCACCTACGTTGATCCAGCAAAAAGGAGTAGTGTGAACAGCCCGACTCCGAAGGTAATGCCTTCAGTTAACAAGAATGTTAGCCGGGAGTTCATAGTGAACAAGCTTTTACCGGACATCAAAGTGAAATGGCCAGAACAGGAACGTGGTATGCCCATATACATCCAACGGGACAATGCCAAGACGCATATCGCTATCGACGACCTTGATTTTTGTCATGCTGATTCATCAGATGGTTTTGACATTTGGTTGATGTGCCAGCCGCCGAACTCCCCTGATTTAAACATTTTAGATCTTGGTTTTTTTGCGGCACTTCAATCATTGTTTCAAAAATCAACCCCAAATAATGTGGCAGACATAGTCCTAAAGGTGCAAGAAGCTTTTGAAGAGTATCCTGTGGTGACGAGCAACCATATTTTTCTGACTCTTCATTCATGCATGATAGAGATATTACGTGAAAAAGGAGGCCAACACTACTTTATTCCTCACATAAAGACTTAGTTGTTGGAGAGGCAAACAACTTTCCATAGGTGGGCGTCTTACACTGATAAATTCGGTGCTTAGTATACCCATGTATATGATGACTTTTTTCGCAATGCCTAGAGGAGTTCTTAAAAGATTGGATTACTTCCGATCTCCATTTTATTGGCAAAGTGATGGACAGAACCCCAAATAATGCCTAGCTAAATGGAGTGTTTTATGTCGACCTAGAGAGCAAGGAGGTCTAGATATTCAAGATTTTAGATATTAAAAACACTGCTTTGCTTAGCAAATGGCTTTTTAAGTTACTCACTTCAGATGGGATGTGGCAACAGATTTTAAAAAATAAATACTTAGGATCTATGTCTCTTTCACAGGCTCAGTAGAAGAGTGAGGACTCACATTTTTGGGCCAGTCTTATGAAGGTAAAACGGGATTTTCTTTGTTTTGGAACCTTCATAATAAAAGATGGTTCTCAAATAAGATTTTGGGAGGATAAATGGTTGGGAAATGCGATGCCATGGAGTACCACGACGACAGGGGCGGAGCCAGGATTTCATCATAGGGGGACCGATACATAACAAACTAATTTGCATTATGATCCTATCATTATATTGAAAACGAGCTATTTAAAGAAAAATATTTCGTAAAAATATTGTTATGTCATGTAATAAATCGAGTCAAATATGCCCTAGCAGTGTAGAAAGCAATGATAATAGTATCGTACCTAGCGGAGGTTGTCATGTGTGGACACTTAACCGTGATTAAGTGACACTTTTTTTAAATTGAATATTTACATGACATTGAGTCAAGTTGTGGGTGGTGTGGCAAAAACTAAATAAATAGATTATATTTTATATATGTGTACATGTAAAGCAAGTTTTATGCAGTTCTTTTGAATAAAGGAAGATTACACACCAATAGTACAATTATGTTCATATTGGACACGGTGATAACTAGCTAATAAAATATTTGAAGTGTTTGAAAAGCAATATGAGCTACAATTAGTCAAGCCCCAAATGTATATAAGTGAACATCAAGAAGCGATCTGCGAATTTTTGGTAAACTTATCGAAATATTGTGCACTAACACTATTATTGAATATATAGTACGTACCTTAGTATATTTGCTATAATGTAATGTGCTTGGAAATATATTAATTCATAAATTAAAATCATTTTCTTTGAAAAGAAAACTTTAAAGAACTATGCTAGTCTTATAAAATAAATTAGTTGGAAGAGTATGTTTAATCAATACTAATAGCAAATTTTTTAAAACTGAAATTAGTCATGTAAATTAATTATATGAGTTTAAGTTTGATACAACATCCTATATGCTACGTAGCAATACACAAAGATCATAGGGGGGCCAGGCCCCTGCCAGCCCCCCTTGTCTCTACCACTGCGCGACGATTAGTTTGTTATTCGTATTTTCTCATGGGAATTCATTATGTTTTTTTTGCTTCTTGCGTACTCATTTAGAAACCCATGTACTCCTTGAATACTCCACGATTACAAAAACACAACAACGATGAAACAGAACATGACAACTATTGGAATGCTTGAACTTGAATACGTAAATTGAACAATGATTTTAAAACTATTTTTTAATTATTTTCTCAACCACTTTCGACTACTTTTCCAGAACTCTCGACTTTACTCAACCACCCTGAAAGTAATGAGGTGATTTGGATCCTCTGACATTAGTTGAGCAATGGCAGAGGTGAACTGTGTTTGTTGCATTGAAAGAATCTCCACCGTCCGATCTAAATCCGATGGCCAAGATGTGCTGCTACAGTACCTTTCCACAGCAATTTTGGTGCAGTAAAATCGCTACAGTGTTTTCCTACAGCGTTTTCGCTGGTGCTACAGTGCACCTCTGACATTTCTCCTCATATGATTTACTGTACACCTCTGCCATTCCTATGCAATGGCAGAGGATCTGCTTCCGTAACGAGGCCTTGGCCGCCGTCGCATCGCATCCCATCCCTGAGACCGCGACCATGTCAGATACTGCTCGCGTTCAATTCCGTAGATGGAAGTGCCTGGGTTTGCGGTATGTACAGACGTAAAGTTGCAGTACGAGCGCACGCAGTCCAGTAAAAGATCAAGGCAATGCGGCAGTGATTACCTCTAATTAGTTGATTGGCGGTAAATTATAGCTAGCGCGCCTTGTAGATCGCTCCTGGTAGATCAAGGCAATGCGGCAGTGATTACCTCTAATTTTAACGTTCATAGCTAGCGCGCCTTGTAGATCGGAAAATTATTTGGAGGCGAGCACTAGGGTCCGGACGTCCGGACCTGCTGATGTCAGCCTGACGTCAGCGCGTAACCTGCGCGAATACCTATGGAAACCTGAAAAATAACGGTAGAAACCTGATGAACCGTGACAACCTGAGGACGAAACTTGAGATTTCAGAAAGTTTTCGAGAGAAAGAACCAAGTTTCGATAGTATAAATTCAAGTTTCGGTAGGCAATATCCAAAGTTTCAGTGGGCAAAACTTAAGTTTCAGCATAAAAAAGCGAAGTTTTCAAAAATCGTGAAACCTCGTTTCGTGCAACCTGACAATGAAACCTAAGGTTTCAGAAAGCGTCTCGAGAGTAAGACCCAAGTTTCAATAGTGCAAAGTTCAAGTTTCGGTAGGTAAAGATCCAAGTTTTAGTAGTAGAAAAGGTACATTTTTATAAAACGAAGTCCCCAGAGTTTCAAATCGAGAAAAAGAGAAGGTCTCATATGTACAACTCCAAGTTTCGAGCACACAAATCCTAAGTTTTCAGAGACAAACCTCAAGTTTCGAGTTTGAAATGGGATGGGTCTCCTCCTTGCCTCCTTCTTCCCCAAATCCGGCGAGACCTTGCCCCTTGCTCGCCGGATCTGGCGTCGCGACGGCGACCTTCACACCCCGTGCTTCCTCATCGCTGTGGTCGCCGCCCCTCAGATCTGGAGGCGATGCTTGGAGCATAGCGAGGGGGGAGCTCTGCCCGCGCGCTCGAGCGTGAGTAGGACAGGGCAGCACCGGCCGCCGCGCGAGGAAGGAGGCAGCGGGACGGCTCCGGCGTCGGCGAGGGAGGGACGTGAGGCGAGGAGGAGGAAGCGCGAGGCGAGGAGGAGCGCAGGCAGGCGGCGCAAGGCGGGGGGAGGAGCGCGAGCGAGGAGGGCGAGCGAGAAGGAGGAGGCGCGAAGTCGGGGGCGCGTTGCGCTAGCGCGCGTCCGGATGGCCGGACGTCCGGCGTGAAGTGTTTCCCTTATTTTAAATGAGGTCACATCTTGTAGAGTGGAAAGGAGGGAGTATGTTATAATGTGATTTTATTTTATATAACCCTTCAGTTGATCAATCCTTTTTCTTATAACCCGTATAAACCGTTTTTATGTCACAACCCTCGAAAGGTGGTTAATAGCATTTGATGGTACCGTCAACCTGTTTTAATTGAAATTTGCAACAAAATTTATGTTGCTGTAGGCCATTTATGACATGATTCGAAGAAACTAAGGGATGCTTGCGTCTAATAGGGATGGAGAAATTGAAGGCTTCAATTTTAGTGAAAAATTACTTTAAGATAGGTTGTGGGATATATGATGCCAATAACCATACTCCCTCCATACTGCGAAAAATAGTCGTTTTAGGCAGCAATTAGGATACCAAGGCGGAGTTAAGGAGAGGTATTCTTTACCTGTTTGCCCTTATTAATGGCGGGGCTCAAAACAAGGGCAGTAAAGTTTCATAGCTTGGTGGTAAGAGCTATTTTCCCCATCCAAGAGAGCAGGATTCGAATCCTACCTTTTTCCTGTGCACAGCACTGCTCTTTTTCAATTTTCCAGGTTCGTACAACTACCAAGGTATTTTGGAAAAACACTACACAGCAATTATTGAAGGGTAAAAATGACCAAAAGACCTCAAACGGCAGCTTTTCAAACACTTGGCAAATTTCTCCTAGCGCCAGCTTTTCGCAGTATGGAGGGAGTATTTTGGAATCATGAGAAAACGGCTTATAAATGGTTACATGAAAAAAGGCATGACTAACCGGAAAGAAGGGTGCCACCATGGCACCCAGAGAGAGAGAGAGAGAGAGAGAGAGAGAGAGAGAGAGAGAGAGGAGACAGGAGATAGAGAGAGAGAGGAGTCGAGAGATAGAGCTTTGTGTGGCACCGAGTGCCATACAATTTCCTTCTATGATCAACCAGGGTTATAAGATAAAATCTCTATTATAATTTATTCTCTCCGTTCCAAATTGTAGTTCACTGTTGTCGGCGTCTGGGAAACGCGCTCCTAAAGAGCATCGAGACCACGGACGGGCAGACAAATTTGTAGTTGGTGTGAGGCCCAACGACCACCCTTCTCAGCAGCCCGGGGGGTGGCCAAGCCTAGGGGGGCTCAGGCCGCGCTGTCTTCCCGGACACGAGCCTGGTGCGATTTGGCGATCCGAGTACAGATCCTTCGTACAGTGAGAGGAGGAAAGCAATACAAACCGTAAAGACACAAGTGATTTACCCTGGTTCGAGCCCCTACTGCCGGGTAAACAGCTCTACTCCAGCCTTGTGGATTATATGGTGGAAAATAGTACAGAGGTGCCGAGACCGGGCTTGGAGGCACCGGTCTCGAGCTTACAAGAGTGGCGACTAAAGACTATGGCTAATGCTAAGGAAGCTTCGGATGCGTATATGGCTTCTGCGTTTGGAACTGGGGATCAGATCCCTTCGAATGTCTAGGAATCCTCCTTTTATAGGCGTGGCGGGTCGCTCGAAGCTGATCCGGCGAGCCTCGCGCTCGTCTCTGCTTTAGTGGCGGTGCCCTTGTCACGTTCCAGGGCTCTGTCTGGTCTCGAGCCTGCAGGGAGAAGCTGTTCAGGTTAGTACTGGACACGTGTTTGTCTTGGGGTGCCGATACGGGGAGAAAACCTTCTTTAGGGAGAAAGCACTTTCCCTTTATCCCCGATATGGTATTGACTGGACCAGACCAGCCTCGCGCCGCCCGTTGGGGTCGTCGCGTAGCGTAACAACCACCTGCCGCCTGTCCAGGGGAGCAGACGACAAGGCAGGTTGCCCGCGTGCTTTCCCCCGGGCTACGGACTCCCGGGGAAATACAGTGCTTCCTGGTCAAGGCCGAAAAAAGCGTGGTGGGACACGGCAGTTGTCGCCACCTGCCTACGGGTAGGCAGACTACCCGAGGGACCTTCTCCCGAGCTGAGGATAGCCCGGGGGGCACGTGGCTCCGCTGGGGACGCGGTCTAACTTGGTCAAGCCTGGGGAAGGCCTCGACGGGCTAGGCGCTTCTTCTGGTACGGCCGAGTGCGGCCTTTTGGGCCCTTCGGGCGTACGGTGGGCCGATGCAGAATCGGCCTGGGGCCCACCTCAGGACGGGCCGCTTATCGGTCACCAACAGCCAGGCCCGAGCCTCGAGCGGGTCGCGTGGCGAGCCGGTCTGAGGTTTAGAAAAAACTCCGCGCCGCGTGGGAAGATTTGGTTAGGATTTTCTGAGCCACCGGGGCGAATAGTGGGGTATTCAATTTTGATTTGACGAAAAAGTGGGGCAGTTACGCCCTTCTGGGCACGACTCCCACGATCTCTGCCTCGACCGTTTCCTTCCTTGATAAGGCAGTGCTTCGCAGGGACAACCCCTACTGTGGAATCATTCCCTTTGCTTTTGCCTTCGTTTCCTGCTCTCTGCCCTCTTGTTTCTTGCTTCCTGCCGCCATGGTTCTCATCGGAGAGAGTGCCCTGACGATGGAGAGGATGTCGGAGCTGGAGAGGGACGACTTTGTTAAGCCGGAATCTCTGTTCATTACGGACTTCTTCGCCTTCACGGAGCTGAGGCCGGAGAACCTGTCCCCGCAGTCCTACGTTCATCTGTCCATCTTCGCCCATCTGTGCGAGGCTTACTGTGGGTTGCGACCCACGGTGAGCCTTCTTCGGCACTACTTCGAGCTGAAACCCGTCGGCCACCGTGTGGGCAACGGCGGCTTCTTCTACCTGACCGCATGCAGAGTCTGGGGAAGCCAATCGTACCCGGAGTACGAGGTAAGGACGAAGGTCGACGATTGGGCCCGGCGGTGGTTCTACCTGAACCGCGGGGGCTCAATCTTGGAGTACTCTTCGGCCGCACCAGACACTCCAGTCTTTGCGCGCAGCGAGATCCTACCGGAGGATCAAGTGTCGGCGCAAGAGATCGGGGGGCTCGTCAAGAAAGGCTTGACGGGCTATGGGCACTGTGCGGGATGGCATATAACCAATTTTCTCTTAACGAGAACTAGCTACGCGTGGGTTAGAACACTTTGTTGGAAGAGACGCATTTTTTTCTCCTTTCAGATGTTTGGGACCATGTAGATGACCAGGCTGTTGTGCTCACGCTTCTCGTTTGGAGAGTTCTACGGTACATCATCTATAGTTCTACACCCCTAAGCCATTCATACAACTTTCATCAATCTCCTACTTTTCTTCGTTTTTTTGGTGACCAACTACTACAGGTTATGCTTCCCTGCATATTGGCCGCAATCCCATTCTTTCCTTTGCTGCGTACAATTTTCTTCCATCAGTTCATCATCTTTCCTTTAATCACCTCATGGTGTGTGGAAACAAAGAAAGAGTATTGATGGCTCACGATTTCCGTGGGATGACCACCACCTGCATTCCAGTGTGGTTCTGCTTGAGTGCTCAGCCAGCCGTAGAGGCTACAATCGCCACTTGTCTACATGGGCCGGCCAGCCCATTCAGCGCTAATTGATAATTTCGACAAGCTAACAATCTCAATAAATTTAATATAATTCAAATATATACATATTAGGCAATAAAAAATATTATACACCCCTTAGGAAATCAATAAATTATATTCAAATTTACTTGCTTTATATGAACTTCTAGTCCTCTTTTTTAAGAGGGCTAACTACCATTGAGGTCTAGGAATAATGTGCTTTGGTGTCTATTTGGAACAGATAAGTAAGATGCTCCAGATGCAAAGCAACTTGGGCTCGCTTGACAGCTCAGGAATGTTCAATTAATTTTGGGGTTTTGTTCTGAAATGAAATCTGCTTAGTTTGCATGTAGTTCTAAGTCGTGCAACCTAGCCTGCTCAGTCATGGATTGCCACAACTTTGGAGTTCTGAAAATCAAGCTCAGAATTGGGTCCCAAGCTAGCTTTGACTGAGAGAGACGCCAAACTGTATATGCATTTTCTGCCTGTCCTAGAGGGCTCACTTGGCTCAAATCAGCTTCTGAAGGTGGGCTGATCAAAGTGTAGCCTACGCTGTACTGAAAAGTGGGTACAATTTTGATTAAGCTCATAGATTTTCATTTTTATGAATTTTCTTAGCGAATTTCTTGCTTCCATTTGTGATTTTCAGGGGAGGTTGCATTGCCAGGAGGGAAAGCTGAGGAGGGTGATGCTGATGACGCAGCAACAGCACTGAGGGAGGCAAATGAAGAGATTGGGCTTGATCAATCTCTGGTCAATGTTGTTGCCTCCCTTGAGCACTTCTTATCAAAGGTGCAATGCCTTTTGATCTTGTACATTCGAACCATAATTTTTCTTTTGTCACAGAAACTCTGTCGTAATGCATCAGTGAAAAAGCGTCAAACTTCATCTTTTCAGTTATTACAAATACGAAACTGAGCACATTCTTTTAGCTAAACAACTAAATGAGGTGATTTGTCTATGCATGTCCTGAGGGTCATATCGCAAGCTGTTCTTTGCAGGCATCATGTTTATAGTTCCATTACATGATAAGATTACTCTTGCGGTGTCAAGATTCATCAAGATTAATATTGCCCATGTCTTTGGCAGCATCTTTTAGTAGTTACTCCTATTGTTGGCGTACTCTCAGATATAGAAGCATTTAAACCTGTTCTTAACATCGATGAGGTCGAAGACATATTCGATGTACCCCTGGAGATGTTCCTCAAGGTTAGTATCATTTTCTTCACACCATGCCTGATTTTGAGGTTACTTATGATTTTTTATTTAGGATTGGAAAAAGTATTTATGTCCCTAACCTGTGCCCAATATACCAAATCGGTCCCTGAACCGAAATACCGGGTTTGACTGGTCCTTGAATTATGAAAACCGGACCTAAATGGTCCTTTGCCCGGTCAAAAGTGCATTTTGGGTGGTTTTCACTGAATTTGGTGTCCACATGTGCATTTTCGCTAACATGGCATCCACATGGCCGTCGCGCGTGCTTCTCTCCTTTCTCTCTCTCCTCTCTATGGTCCCACATGTATTCAGTGAGAAATAAGGAGAAGAGAGATATAAAGTGACACGCGGACACCACGTCATCCAAAATATATCCACGTGAACCACCCCATCAGCAAAATCCCTTCAAAACCATCGTTGCACCTGTCAAAGGACCATGTAGGTTTGATTTTGCTTGTTCACGGACCGGTGAAACCCGGTATTGTGGTTAAGGGATCAATTTGGTATACTGTGCATACATTAGGGACCAAATATATATTTTTTCCTTCAGGATTTTATGGGGTGGAGCTTTGGTTGCATATTTATGATATTTACAATATACCATGCAAATGATCAGTCTGCTACCCAAAAATCGCCTTGCTTATGTAATTTATATTGGATTGTGCTACAATCATGGCTATGTTGAACAAAGTTGCCAGAGGAAACTGTTAAGGACTAGCAACTTAACGTACAGAACAAATAATAGCCCATGTAATCCGTTTGTGCTGGATGCTGGCATGCTGCAGGATGAGAACAGGAGATCTGAGGAGCGAGAACGCATGGGGCAGACATTCACAATTCAGTTCTTCAATTATGAGAAAGGGGACCAGAAGTACGTAATATGGGGTCTGACTGCTCGCATCCTGATCCTTGCTGCTTCAATTGTATACCAGCGGCCACCAGACTTTATCGAGCGAAGACTACAGTTCGCCTTGCCAAAGTACTAAATGACTCGCTATACACTAATTTCTACAATAGTCTTAATAACCACTTGGGCATTCGGCAGACTACTCCAGAAGAAATGTTGTAGAATCCAAATGTATTCCAGACAGTACACATCTGTATAATTTATGTCATTTTCGCAATGCTTTACATAACACAGTAGTAACACCAACATTTAAAACAATGTTGATGTTATCTGACCGCACCCCAATGGCACATATTGATGTGGCCGAACATTCGCCCTAATGCAATTGCAATATATCCACAGGTTGTTATGTTGTTAGTGTTCAGTTATGGCTTGAAATTTGTGAACACCTCGTCAGTGTTTGGCCCTCGTTAATGCCTTGTTTAGTTCTAGTTTTTGTTGGGTTGCAGTTTTTGTTATTTTTATATAGGCCATTCATTTTAATTTTTGATAATAATTTTTTTTTACTTTATATGGTTTTTCTCAAAAATCTTAATAAAATTTAATAAACTTTTTAGCCTTTTCATACCGCTTTTAAATATGGTCAAAATTTTCCAACTACAGTTAAATTAAAACTAAACACAACATCAAAGAGGACCTTCATGGTGCATTTGCATTAGTCAGATGGTTATGCGTTAGTTCGATTTGACTGATCGTTAAAGCATTGTGCAAAGAATGGGCAATGTAGCTGGAGACGGTAAAAGAAAGAACCATTCCTGGTGCTTCATTAGGTCAAAATATGCAACAGCCCGTCAGCACGTGCTTTCCCGCGATGACGTAGAGCTATTTAATTCACGTGCTGTTCCCGGGACGACGTAGTCCCTCTTTTAGGTCTGTTTAGTTTTAGGCCCAGTTCTTTTCATCTTAACGGCTTAACAGCTTAACGACTTATCTACGTTTTAAAAAGACATATGCTTTGAGTTTTTTGAGTTTGTTTTTTCGCTGTTTTGAAGGTTGGTCCTAACGTTTTAAAAAGCAAGTCAAATGAAATGGATCCGAATCTCGAAACTATCTCGAGAAGCTTTTGAAATTCAGTTATTTCAGCCGTTCAGCTGTTCAGCCGTTCAGATCAGCTCAAAACGTTTTGTTTTTGTTGAAAAAATTTGACCACCTTTAAAAACGGTATAAAAAGGTTAAATAAATTATTAAAATTTTTTAAAGGTTTTTAAGGAAAATCCTACAAAGCCTCGAAAAAAATATTTTTAAAAATTAAAGTGAATGGTCTACACAGATATAACAAAAATTGCAAACCCAACAAAAACTAAAATTTAACAAGGCGCCTTAATCAAACTCTATCGAGTCGCAACGATGCAGCTCTGCTGCTTGGGGGTTGTTCCCGGCAAGAGGGGATTCACGTAGGCTAGACAACTTGACAAGCATCCATTTCGTAATTTCTTTGTTCCAACAAATTCACGTCCTCCACACGTCGCCATGAACCTACGTTGGCTTCGGTGTTTCGAAATTTGCCGTTGCATTCCAACGTAATTATCTCCATGCCATCCATCAAATAGCGGGGTCAAATAGCTCTAAACAAACTCTTGTCATCAATAGATTTTTAATGACCTAGCTATAACATACTCTTAGACTTAAATATGAGACCACTTATAGGAGTAAAATGTTAAGTTGAAATACTTATAACTAGTTGATGTGGTTTTATTGGAGATGCTCTTAAGTGGCCTATCTGTTCTACCTTATTGGGTTAATCTTATTTACTTAAGCTAAATTTCTTAAAAAAAAGGGAGAAAGTTATTAACCATGCAACGCTTGAATATACGAGTTATTAACCATGCAGCGCTTGAATATACAACGTTTTTGTTTTCAAGATAAATCTTTTGAAACATTACTAGCAGTAAATTTAACATTAAAACTTTCATACCAAAAAATATAGATTGAAAGGATTACATACATGATAACATCGCGATTTTGTTAGGAACCAATTGTACTAAATCGAACCACTACACATCCCAACGATCGGTGCATGTACCCACAGTAAAACAGTGATGTGTACCTAACCAGCGCTGCATTAGCTAGTAAAGTATTTTAGAGCACGGCTAAAGATAATATTATAGTGGTTCAGGCTACAAGTCCTAAACCAAAACAAAAGATACCAACCAAAAGTAGTGTCCGTGCACGAGCTGACAGTGAAACGGCTAGTAGTATGAACCATCCATTAAGAAAGTAGCAACATTGTCCTGCACATATTTATACTCCTAACCTGTTTGCAGGGCCGATCCTAGGTTTTATGGGGCTCGGGGCGAAATTACAAACGGAGGCCCCTAACATAACCAATAATTTTTTTTATACTATCATATAATTAGACAATATTCAATGTATTTTAAAAATTGGTATCGATAAACAAATGAAAGTACACAAATGAGATTATTCATCTCAAAAATTTCTTCTAACATTTCTTGATGCAAAATCATCAATGATGGCCTCAATATTAATATCGTCCAATAACTTCTTCTCAATACATAAAGTTGCCAGACCATTTAATCTTTCTTGAGACATTGTAGACCTCAAATAGTTCTTCAATAATTTCAACTTTGAAAAGCTTCTTTCAGCTGATGTCACAGTTACCGGCACAGTAAATAAGATCCGATATACAGCAGAAATATTAGGATAACACTTCACTTCCTGCGCAGCTACACCCTGCAACTTCATCTTCTTGTCTCTACTTCCTGCGCGTTGAAAAACCTCCATCTATCCTATACTCCTTAGTGGCTATTGATGAATATTTACACTATTAGTTCTTATCAAAACAAGGCAGCAGTTTCTAGTCTTTATTTAGCCACTAATCCAACCCTTGAGTTTCCTGTTCGTGACTGCAAAGGCTGAGGCCGAGCTGCTTCTTTTCCATTTGTTCTCTCTTCCGATTGGAGCATCAGGTTAGATTTCTTGCTGCGTTATTGCAAGAATGTCCTACCTTGATCTCCCTTGAATCCATTTTGCCCTTGAACCGCGGGAGAAGATGACCAGAGCTGCGAGAATTTATTGCGGAAGAGCTCGCCGGAGTTTGCCATTTTCTCCAAATTGGTCGCTGCCGAGAGGTAATAATCCTCCTTCAATTTCCCGTAGAGCATCCCCAAGCATTGTAGGGAAGTTTTTTCTGCCAATTCGGCCAGAGCAACTGTCGATGGAGCTCGCCGCCATGCCTCCATGGCCGCCGCCGCCCCTTAGTCACGCCGCCGCCTCGGCCCATCCTTGCCAGAGCCGTCGCCACCAACGCCTACCCTGCGACCCTGCGCACCTCTGCCGCCCCCTTGCCTTGCCACCCGCGTCACCAGCAAGCCCGCCGCCAAAGCGCCTCCGCCGCCTTCACCGTTCGCCGCCGTGTGGCCGCCTCAGGCTGCCTCAGGCTGCCTCGTGCCGCCCCTCCGTCGCCGATGAATTCTCTACGCCGCCGCTCGCCGTCGCCGAAGCAGCCGCGCGCCGAAGCGCAGCCGCCTCCCCCTCCCCTGCTTCGGGTGAGGCTGGACTAGGCACAGCCCCGTGCCCCTCTCTCCCTCGGCTGGGCCCAACTGCCCAAGTCGGCCCAGTCAGCCTTAGGGGGATATTCCCCTGTTTTCTGCAATTTCCGAAAACACCCTAGATTCAAATATTGTCAAATATTCTCTGTAGCTCCAAAAATCATGAAACTAATTTTAATATGTTCATACAAATATGTATTATTTTATGGTAAAGTTTGGTGTTGTCTATGCATAGTATGATTTATCCATGATTTATTGTCTAATGAATATTCTAGTAATTTTAGTAATTATTATAAGTACGTTAAAAGTTGTAAAACCAATTTTATAATTTTCTATGAATACAAGCTTCACTTATATCAATGTCACAACTAGATTATGAACATGTTGTTTATGATTTGGAATCGAACACCCATGTTGAAAATGAAAATAAACATGTCATTCACATTGTTAGTCAAAAGGATGAGCTGAAATTGATATCTTCCTTAAATACTTTGTGTTACATTAACTTTGACGGTTTATGCAACCTAAATAGATTAAAGGAAATGCTTTTTGAACATGCTAACATTCCATGGTTATCACGAAATACTTTTCATGTTATTGGCAAACATAATGATAAAGGAGATAATGTGGTGCATCGAGTTTATATTTGTACCAATCTGATATCTTCATTTGTTATGCAACCATGTGTTCGATTAGATGATTGCAATATTACCAATCATGTCATGCAAACTTATGACAGTTCAATTCTCAATGTGCAAGATAGTTTTCAAGAAAAGGGGCATATGGATGATAATGATTATTGGAATAATGATTTGATCACAAAATATGTGCATATTGCATTGCTCCCTGTTGGTACTAACATTTTGCAGAAAATTATGATGGAGTCGAGGACGACTTCAATTAAAGAAGGGGAGAATGATGAGGACATCACCTATATGGACAAGATCAACACTCCTTCTGCTACATCCATGTCTACTATGATGGATCCTTCAGCATGGCTTCATCGACCACCACCTTGGCCCGGTCGGATGCGCAACACACAAGCTCGACGTGTTAATATTGCATCGTCACCGCCAGCAGTTCGGCCTCCACCTTGGCCGCCTCCCAAAGCTCAAGATGAATTTAAGAAAGGTGCATCTGCACCCACAACATTCGCTAAGGCCGAACAAGTCACATCGCTCCAAGGCCCAAGAGGAAGGCCAATTTATCCGCGACTTCGGTTCGCTCGTCTACGAGCAGCCCAACTTCAAATAGATGCCCAGGCCACATATGTACTCCGTTTTTGACATTCTTGGTATGCACAGACAAGCTCTCGGAGCAGTCCAACTTGAAAAGATCATAACTCGGTCATACGAAGTCTGTTTTGAACGTTCTTGGTATGCACGGACAAGCCCACGACGGGAGCTTTCCAATGGATCCTGTTTGAGAACAAATTCTATCAGAGTCAACAGAAATCATGAAATCAAGAGGACATCAAAATCTGCCGGGTGCTGCGCCACCTCCACTTTGGGCCCGTGGCCCATGTAACCCTAGGGTTGAGCGCCCCAAACCCTAGCCATCACGTAGCCGTCATTGTTTAGCCTCAGGTTTGGTTGTGTGTTGGTAGGCCCCATGTGCGTCCCTCCTCGAATTTGCGTGTGTCGGCTAGACCACCCGAGTTGAGTTATCGAACCTCAAATTTATTCAAGTGCTTCATCCATATTTGCAATTTCAGATTGTGTTTATCAGTTTCTTGCTTGTTCTTCGATCGCTTGCAGGAAACATTCTTTGTGGACAGGTCAATCGTGTTCTTGGCGTGGTTGATAACGAGCAGGTTTGGTGGTTTAGCGATTGTCGGGTTCTCATTCTTGCGAGGTTGGTAGCCGCATCGTCAAGGTCGCCTCTCCGACCAGATCGGAATTATCCCCGTGATTCTCACCAGAAGATCGGGCACCCCGAGTGCGCATCAACAACTGTGCCTTACCACACTTTGTTAGTAACCGGACCCACGTGTCATAGGCTGAAATTTTTATCACAGTTTGCCACAAGTGACGGTTGCCTGGTGAGAACATCTATCCTTAGTTTTAGATCTGATCTTGTTCAACCTAGAGTACAGAAAATTGCCCCACAAAAAAGATTTGAGTTTTTCGTAATTTTGTGCTTTCATAATTTTCGTTTTCAGTTTCGCTTTATTGAATTTGTGTCCATGGTCATAGTCTTGTTGCTGGTTTAGAATTAGTTCTTGGCCTAGTGAGAATGATGAGGACATCTCCTATATGGACAAGATCAACACTCGTTCCGTTACATCCATGTCTACTATGATGGATCTTTCAGCATGGCTTCATCGACAACCATCTTGGCCCAGTCGTATGCGCAACACACAAGCTCGACGTGTTAATATTGCATTGTCACCGCCAGCAGTTCGGCCTCCACCTTGGCCGCCTCTCTAAGTTCAAGATGAATTTAAGAAAGGTGCATCTCCACCCACAACATTCGCTAAGGCCGAACAAGTCACATCGCTCCAAGGCTCAAGAGGAAGACCAATTCATCCGCGACTTCGGTTCGCTCGTCTACGCGCAGCCTAACTTCAAACGGATGCCCAAGCCACATATGGACTCCGTTTTCGACGTTCTTGGTATGCACGGACAAGCTCTCGACGAGATCTTTCCAACGGATCCGGTGCCAGCTCCAAATTCTTTATGGATTAACAGGAATCATCGAAACAAGATTGCGACCAGAATCTGCCAAGCGCTGTGACTCTCCACTTTGGGCCCATGGCCCATGTACCTCTTAGGGCTGCGCCCCAAACCCTAGCCGTCACTATATATTTCATAGCCGTCGCTGATTAGACTCAGGTTTGGTTGTGTGTTGGTAGACCCCGTGTGCGTCCCCCCTCGAATTTGCGTGTGTCGACTAGACCACCCGAGTCGAGTTACCGAACCTCAAATTTATCCAAGTGCTTCAACCATATTTGCAATTTTAATTTGCGTTTAACTTGTTTCTTGCTTGTTCTTCGATCGCTTGCAGGAAACGACCTTCGTGGTCAGGTCAATCGCGTTCTTGGCGTGGTTGATAACAAGCAGGTTTGGTGGTTTAGCGATTGCTGGGTTGCATCCTTGAGAGGTTGGTAGCCGGATCGTCAAGGTCGCCTCTCCGACCAGATCGAAATTATCCCTTCGAGTCTCACCAGAAGATCGGGTCGCCCCCGTGTTCTCATCACTAAAGGAGAGGGATTCCTAGTGCGATCGCTGGAGGTTGCCGGGCTGCTGAGGCCGATAGACGCGCGAGGTAAGGAGAGCCAGTCATTCCATGGGGGGTCATCATCCTGTCTGCCAGTGGCGGTGTTGGACGCGTCCGACGAGGTCGCGGAGACCGTGAAGGTGGAAACCGCTAAGGCCTCGTTGTGGGTTACGCCCTTGTGCGTCGAAGGGCGCACAACGCACGGGTGGTGGCCAATCAACCGTCGGGGATCGCTGACCTCTTCAAAACCACGATCGTGGAGGTGCCCCCGGCGCATGCTACTGTTTGGCTGGGATTGGCAGGTACGTGTGCTCACGCCGTCGGGCTGGACGTTTCGTTGCCCAGCGTGGCCCCTCTGGCGTCCGCTGGCTGGATCTCCGCCAACCCGGAGTGGGTGGAGCAACAAGTGGGTACCAGAACGCGGCGCTCCGCCGAGGGAGGCCCGCCGAAGGTGAAGATCTATCCAACTCCCGGCTTGACAAGGGAGGACCTCATGTGGCTCCTGGACGCCGTTCCGGTAGGCGAAGTGAACATCGCTCGCTGGCGTGTGGAAAAGGCGGAGCGATGGCGGTTGGAGGCAACAGGTGCGGTGGTGCCTCCTCGACCACGTCCGATCTTGGCGGTGGGCGCCGCGCCTACGTTTCTGCCTCCCGCGGAAGGCGAGAGCGCGGTAGAAGCGGAGCTCCGGGCAACGAAGGCTGGCCTGGCTCTAGCGGAGGACGCGGTGACCAGGCTTAAAGCGTAGCTCATAGAGGCACAGTATGCCGCTCAGAGGGCTGCGGAACGGGCTGAGCCGATAATGGAAAAGCGGAAGCTTGCGCAAGAGGTGGCTCAACTCCTCGGCGAGCTCGAGCGATCCCAGGACGTCGCGGAGCAAGCAGTTCGGGCGAGGGAAGACCTCGAGGAATCCCTGGCAGCTGCTAGGGTGGCGCTGAAGGCCCAAGTCAGTGGAGATGAGGTCCGCACTCTTCCAGTGGCAGCAGACAGGAGCGAGGATGAGCTTGCGGCTGCCAGGCAGAGGGCGAACGAGCTGGAGGCCATGCTGGCATCGGCCCAAGCTGAACTTCGCGAGGCCAAGCTGGCAGTGGCGCAGGCGATGGTGACGGAAGCCGAGCTTGCGGCCAAGGTGGAGGATGCTGAGAAGCGAGCGGCCGCAGTTGGAGCGGCAGCCCTGCTTTCGGTAGCACCACCATCGTCGTCACGTTCCGCGTCGGAGGAGGAGAGCAGCCAGGACTCGGTAAGCTGCCTGCCTCTGCTGTACCCTGAGGCGCGTGTCCATGGGTTTGATCGAGCCATGCGTGGCGCCGTTCGAGAGAGATTGAAGAAAATGCTCACTCTCAATGAAAAGGTAACACCTCGGTGGTTTGTACATTATGCTTAGGCGCTGACCCTTCCGTTCTTAATGTGTATTCCCTCGTTTCAGTTCTATGGTCTTGTCGCCGGCACATCCTCCCTGATGGCAGCAGCGAACAAGCGGTCGGATGATGACGCAGCAAAGGTCGAGAGCCTCTCTCGAGGAATCCCTGGCAGCTGCTAGGGTGGCGCTGAAGGCCCAAGTCAGTGGAGATGAGGTCCGCACTCTTCCAGTGGCAGCAGACAGGAGCGAGGATGAGCTTGCGGCTGCCAGGCAGAGGGCGAACGAGCTGGAGGCCATGCTGGCATCGGCCCAAGCTGAACTTCGCGAGGCCAAGCTGGCAGTGGCGCAGGCGATGGTGACGGAAGCCGAGCTTGTGGCCAAGGTGGAGGATGCTGAGAAGCGAGCGGCCGCAGTCGGAACGACAGCCCTGCTTTCGGTAGCGCCACTATCGTCGTCACGCTCTGTGTCGCTGGAGGAGAGCAGTCAGGATTCGGTGGGCTGTCTGCCCCTGCCGTACCATGAGGCGCATGCCCACAGGCTCGATCGAAAGGTCGGTGGCGCCGTTGGAGAGAGGTTGAAGGGAATGCTTGTTCTTAACAAGAAGGTAATATCCCGGGGTATGCATATTATGCTCAGTCGTTAACCTTTCAGCGTCTTGATACGCATTCCTTCGTTTCAGTTCTACGGCCTTATCGCCGGCACACCTTCACTAATGGAAGCGGCGAACAAACGGTCAGATGACGACGCGGCGAACGTCGAGCGCCTCTCTGCCGAGCTCGAGCAAGCCCGGGCTCAGATAGAGCGCGTAGACGGGCTAGGTGCTGAGATTGAAGCTCGTGGAACGGCCCGCGTCGCCGAGCTAGAGGCCGTACTCCAATCGGCGCAGGAGAAGGAGCAGGAAGCCGTGGCGAGGTTCGCCCGGGCTCAAGAGCTGGAGAGAGCTGCAGTGAGCCAAGCCCAGGCGCCCCGTGAAGAAGAGGACCGGGCCCGAGCTGCGTTTGATGAGGAGCACAGGCGCAGGGAAGCGGCCTCCAAAGAGATGGAGGCTACTTTGTCCGAGCGCAACTTCGTTATGCGCGGGCTTGAGGAAGCCCGCGACAAGCTCACGGCGCAGAATGCTAGGCTTCGAGAAGCCGAGAAGAGGTCCAAGGCTGAAGCAGAGTCCCTGGGGCAATGAGAGCAAGAGCTCGTCGAAGCCCGGGCTAAGCTGCACCAGGAGCAAAACGACGTGGCCTCGCAAGCCATAGAATTGCTTCAAGCGCAAAAATGAATCCGGGACTTAGAAACTGAGCTAGAAAGACTCAAGTTGCAGCGCAGGTCGTAGTTTGACCAGGTCTTCCTTGTCCCGAACTCTGTGCTATGAAAATATGTATATTCTCTTTTAAACGCCCGCTTAACGGATAAGCATCGCGTAATGTGTGGTGGCCGAAGGGCTTAGCCATTTTTTCCCTTTGTTTATCGCGTCGAATCGTGCGCACTGTGGGCTCTGCAGCGCGGCACAGTGTTCCGCTGACGGGAGGGTCACGTTTGCCAGGCACAGATACGGAGGCGCAACCACCCGCGCCGATTCGTGCACCCGGCCTAAGTCACGCGCCAGACTGCGGAGACGCCGTGGAGTCTTTGTTCGTACCGGTGGGCCAGGCCTGCACAGTGGGCTTCGACGCACAGCGATTTTTCCTTCGCCATTGACAAGGGGACCGGGACACGCGTCGCGCGGCGATCGGAGCGATTGGTATTCTGCAAGACGGCGCGTGCGCGCGCGTCTCTTCAGCTCGCGCAGTGCGTTTTAATTGCTTGCCCCTTCGCGCGCAACGACGCTTCGGGTAGCTCGCAGCGCGGCAGGACATTGCGCAACCGCCGGCCTATAAAGCGAGGCGCAGCACGTCGCGTGACCCTTATGCCTTGCTTGCGCTTGCCTTAGAATAGCAAACAGAGAGCGCCAAACCCTCGCAGAGGCAGAGCAAAGAGGGGAAGAAGGGGAAGAGGGCTTGAAACCATGTCTTCCGAGTACAACTCCGGCTATGCGGCGGTGTTCCGTGAGGCTTTGTTCGCGGATCCAAACCCGCCACTCCCTCCGTCGCCGCTGATCCAGCCCGCTGGGGAGGAAGAGGAGGTCGTGGGCCCCGTCACCGTGGCTCCCGCCGTCGCGGCCCCCGTCATCGCGGGCGAGGAGGCCGCACTGGCGGCGCACGCTCAACTTCGCGCTGACGAGGAGGCGGCCAAGGCGCTGGCGGTCGCGCTCGCGGCAGAGGAGGAGGAGGAGAATGCGGTGGCGGCGCAGATCGCCGCCGACGCCGCGTACGCCGCCACGCTAACGGTGGAGGAGGAGGTTGCGCCGGTGGCCGCGGCGGAGGAGGGGGCTCCACCGGAGCCCGTGGCGGAGGAGGTAATGGCCTAGGATTCGTGTTTGCGTCCGACTCGAACAAGAGTTCTGCACGGCTACGTGAAGACCGGACGTTGGTTTCCCGGATTGGAATAGGAGCCGTGATCCTCAAGACTAGGAGTATGCCTTGTCTGCCTCGGGGTATATTTGGCATGTCGAGTTCATTACGATCTCGTAGTTAGCCCGGCCCGATATTCCCTCGGCAGGTCGGTTTGCTCTGCACTATATAAACCAAGCCTCTACGGCGTGTAGAGGGGAGTTGACACATCTGAAGACATCTCATAGCATCTGGTGTCGAGTTTTGGTATTAGCACTTCGTAGACACCTGACCTTCGCTTGTACACCCAAAATCTCGCCGAGACTTGTTCGTCTCGTCGAGCCACCTCTTGTAATCATCTGTGATATATAAGAAAGGCTGGACGTAGGGCTATTATCTCTTCCGAGAGGCCTGAACCAGGATAAAAACCCCTGTCTCCTGTTCGTTGTTGTTCGTCGTTGTTCGGCGTGTCTCCTATCTCACTTCTAAAGAACCTTAACGACTTGAGATCGATATCTCAACCGTCGACACATACTTTATCCTAATTCTTAGGATTTTATAAGGTCAGACTCATTATCTATAATAACTAAAACCACCTTAATTCTAGTTTAATCATTTCTTATATAGGAAATCTCCTCATTTTATTAAACAGTGCTATTAATTTATTATAGTGTTTGTTTTCATAATTTTATTAAATCAGGAATGGCCTAATCATTTTATCTAATTTTTTTTAGAATTTTTGGGATCCTCTAGCTATTTTAAATAAATCAATATCTGTGGGGATCCAGCGAGATCCCCGAAAATACAACTGTCAAGGATTTCAGTTGCATTTGGACATAGTACAAACAGCCAAACTTTATTACATAACAAGAGTTATTTTACAATATTGCTTACAATTTTTAATACATCTCCAAAACTTACACTTCAAAACCACAGGCATGGCTCGAGTGTAAGATAAACTAAAAATCTACACCAAACTCTTCCAAGTCTTCAAATGAAAAATCTTCTGCTGAAAAGAAAGACCTACCCGAAAAAAGGTAGCCCGAAAAACAACGGGTAAGCACTTATGTCCTAACAGGTTTCCATATGCAAGCCTATTAATAACTATATGCAAGGTTTTAACAGAAAATGACAGGGAGATTTAATGCATATTTTTAAAATAGTTTTTAGAAAAATCCTATATTTGCCAATTCTTTTCTAAAACATTTTTAAAGAGATTTTTGATAAAAACCAGACTTTCAACACTGACTCTAGACCAGACCGACAACAACCTTACAACCACACCTCTAACCTGATTTATGTGAATATTTAGAATAGGCATCACCCCTGTGATACAACCTCATATCTCAGAAGTATGGTCCATCGATGATTTATTTTTAATCACTCTGCAGAATCTGCCCAGATTTACCCATAAAATGATCAATAATATGGTTTGGACGGAAATTTGTATCTTTTCTATCATGACATAATTCAGTTATGAGCAATGAACAAACCAACCACCGGCCCCCAAACAAGTGTCCCCTAGTCCGCGACTAGAGCGACCCACCATGCGTCTCACATTCCCATTGTTTGTTCACACTAAACTTCCAACAACACATCAACCTTAACACGACCAAAAACCTCAACAACTCAACTTCTTTCCAACTCAACCAAAAGTTAGATTAAAATGCAACAATCATGATCCTACATGCTTATATGAGACTTTGCCATTATTATGGCTAAATTATATTTCTAGAGTTTTCCTATGACTTAGTAAGGAAGCTAAAATCTAAATGGGATTATGACTACATGCAATCATAAATACTTTTAAATCAATTGGACAAAAATTAATTAACTAGAAAATAAATGTAAAATAATATTAGGGAACAGGAAACCTGCCTGGTTCGGCTAGATCTTCAATATCTAACTATTGCCCTGATATTCCTGCTCGGCTGATCAGGGTGCAATGAATTCGTTTTCTACATGTTGGAGAAGGGAAACAGGGAGGGAGTTTAATAAAAGGGAAAAGAAAAATGCATGCAGCATGAATGCATGAAATCATTTTTAAAAAGGTATTTTTAGGAAAAAAGGGTAGGGTTGACAAGGATGGTGATGGTTTGTATGATTTAATAATCCCCGGAAAGATTTTCTTATGAAAGGAAATGGTGGTGGTGATGGGGATTTTGGCATTATTTTGGATAGAATAAAGTCGAGGGTTGATTTTGACATTATTTTGGGTGATCTCCGGATAGCAAGAATTTTATGCATGTGTACGTGGGAAAAGTGTGGATCAACAATTTTCCAGAGATCGGGGTCGACGACAATAAAGTTATCGGAGTTCTGAGATGGAATTTGTTGAAGATAAAAGGTGAAAATCTTGAAAAATATATTTTTAAAGGAAATATTCAGGTGAAATATTTTTATTTGGAATTTTGATAATTTTTAAAATCAGGAACAAATTTTAAAAGCATTTTCCTATAGAAAGAGAAGGAATTCTAGATTTTTATGAATTTTTGCAGAATTTTTGAAGGGGATTTGATATTTTACACAAAATGAGATGCTATAACTGGAATTAGAAAATAGTGAGAAAATTCAAAATGGGCCAATTGGATGGAGCTGGGCTGGCCCATTAGGAAGCAGTGCTGCGTAGGCAGCGAACTGTGCAGGTGATGACAAGTGGGGCCCGCAGGACAGTGAGACAAAGAGAGGGGAATGGAGGGGTGCGACGGGGAGGGGCTCACCGGCGGCGAGGACGGCCAGAGACGGCGAGGTGGTGGTCGGCAAAGATGCTTCTGGAGATGGCAAGTCAAATGGTGGCATTGTTGATGCTCGGCAGTGAGGGAGACGACCGGGCGGCGAGGCTAGGCGGCGGCGCTTTGAAGGAGGTCGTCGGAGGGGGAGCTTCGGTGATCGCCGGTGGAAGGTGGTGATGGAGGAAGGGTGACCTTGGGTCGGTGAGGTGCCGGGGAGGGCTATTTATAGGCGGAGGGGCACGGCAGCGGCCGGAGGAAGAAACCCGCGATTTGACAAAAACATCGGCGAGGAATTCCGGCGGAGAGGCGGCGGGCCAAGGGCGGTGACGTGGAGGATAAGATAGTCGACGACGTGGCGATGCCGAAGAGGGAAGTGACGTGGCCTAGAGCGGTTGAAATCGGCGGCGGCGAGTAAAACCGGCGAGCAGCATGGCAGAGGCGGCGGTGCTGGAGGTTTTGGGGTGGCGGCGCCGGCGGAAGAGGAAGATAGTAGCGTATGCCGTTGGATTTTGGGGCAAATAAATGGGTGCCGTTGGATTTCGTTAAGCCGAGGGTGTATGGAATCGATGGCGTGGTAGCATCTGGTGCACTCGATCTGGAAGCAAGAATCAAGGCCGTCGGTTGCCACTTATCGCACCGAAGAGAGGAAAAAAGGGACACACCGAAGGCGTAATCCGAAAAGGAAAAGCGGATTTCAGGAAATTCCTAAAAAGGAAAGGTTTAACTGATTTTCCAGAAAATGATTTTAGGCTTTGGAAATTCATAGAAAATTGTAGGGAGCTCAAAAAAATATGAAATTGGTCTCAAAAAATCCAGAAAAATGAGAAGAAGATAATGGTGGAATAAAAGTTGATATTCTATGGGATGAATATTCTTTGATAAAAGAAGGAGGGGATTTCTTAAATGGAATAAAATAGGAATTGCTTTGGAAAATTATCAGAAAATTACGGGAGGTTTCTTAGGGCTTAAAAATGATTTTTGCGAAAAATTTTCATGGTAAAAATGGGTTAATTTTGGGTATGTCACAATATCTATTCTTGTATTTAATTAAATGGTTAAATCGGTGGAAAAACGAATAAAACTCATCGGGCCGAGCCAGCAAACAAAACGGCCCAGCGACGGTTTTGGCCCACGGCCCAAGCGCACGCGCCCGCGCCAGCCAGCGGCAGCTACGTCGACGGCGCATTCTCGTGGGGCACTTTCGCATGGGGCTCGCGGCACACCCGCGGGCGCTTCCACTTAACCTGCCCGGTGAGGCCAGAGGCCCACTGGCAGCGACATAGCAGTCCCGATTTCACCCCGCGCGCGAAGAGTTTTCCTAGATGGTGGCGCCGCATGTCTGCGACTCATCTGACAAACGGACGCACGAATCTTGGCGCAGAATCGATGGCTCTCCGTCATCGTCTTCCTCATACCCATCGACGTGGCCGGCGGCGACGACAGACGACGCGGCGGCGCTACGGTCACCTATTGGCCGAGAGCGTTCAAGCTCCGACATCTATGGCTCCTAGACGACCTACGACGCACGCGCCGAGGCAAGAGATAGCCGGGCGCGGCGGTGCTACGAGCGGCGGCGGAGCCGTGAGCTCACCTGGGAAGCCGCGTATCTCTACAGATCTACAGGCTAGGAAAAATTTACGGAGAGTGAAAGGGGACTTGGGGAAAGCGCACCGAGCACACGGCCGAATGCGAGGGCGAACCGGGACGAGTGGCGGCAGCGCGCGGCGGCGAAGCCGAAACAGGGGCGGCGGCGACACGGTAGCTCCAAGCGCCTCCGCTGAAATTGAAAGGGGGGGGGAAAGCTTAGGGAGGTGCTCCATAAGCTTTGAGCGGAAGGAATTGCACCCAAGCTCACGCAATCGACTAGATGACCTCCGACGCCGGCGTGGAAGAAATTTGGGGAAAAGGGGAAAAACGGAGCCGGCGGGACGGCCATGGATTTTATAGGCATGGGTTGAAGGTGGAGGGCTCGGTGGTCTCTTCGGTGCTGCGGGGAGCGAGCGGCGCGGCGACGGGACACCAGCAGCGCGGCAAGGCCGAAGCGGCGCAGCGCGACGCGATGGGGGTGGCGCGGCGTGGTGATGATGACGCGGACGACGAGGCAGGGCAGACGCGGCGTGCGGCAGTTCAGAGCAGGCGGAGCAGAGCGGCAGGCCAGGGCCACACGGCAGAGAGAGAAGGAGAGGGGAGAGAGATGGCCCACATGTCAGCACAAATTCATACGAATTTTTAGATTCAAACAAAATTTTGAATTTGTTCCAAAATTGGGATGTTACAGTTGGCACCAAGGGCTACAGAGGAGGTTGAGGCTCCATGGTCGCGATGGTGTTCGATGGGGGAACCTTTTTTCCTACTAGATTTTCTTGTTCGCCAAACTGGCCTTTTCTCGACCAAAGACTCCGGACCGGGTTGAGATGGAAGCTCGCATTCGTCAAGTATCTTCTTGTAAGGGACATCTGAAGGGAACCACGGAGATGCCAAGATAGCACAGAATCAAAATTCTACCGTGGAAATCTAGGACACCTGCTAGTAAGTGAACATAGATCCTGTTATCTTCGGTGCACAGTTTAGCTAGCTCAATCAATCTGCGCGTAGTCATACGAAAGTAATCGTTCACAGCAATCCGATAGCCTCCTCCATGATGGTCAGCATTGTCTCACGACGCCTTGTTGCCCCATGGCCTCCGACGTCCATGCTGGGTATCACAGTAACTTCGCGACAAGCTCTGCCTCGCCGGGGTAGTCAGTTTTCAAATGGACTCCTTGGCCACATTTCGCCTTGTTTCGGGTGAGCGATCGTCTCCTAAGCGGAAGCTACTAAAGCTGTTCACTGAACGAGTGTAGGAGGGTGATCGAGTAGGGCTTCGCTTGGTACGGTTGTCTTGAGAAACGGATTATCTACTGAGTTTATTTTATTTGAGGGAATCAAAGGGCCTTTTTGGCTATAGATTAAGCTCCTACAATGTCGACAGTCATGAAACGAAAATAAGGAGATGTGATGGGGGTTTTGCCCTAGTTCAGTTCTCTCAGTTTGAGATAACCGCACTACTCCCACAGATAGATTTCGACGAGAATATGATTACAATGTGGTTGGGGCTTAAGACGCGAAGAGCTATTGCCTCAATGCCTTGTAGGTGAGATTCAATGATCCCCCTATGACACCTTTGGGGTATTTATACTACTAATTACCCCTATCCTATGCACGTAGCATTCTTTATACATTGGGGGTAATTACGAATATACATGGAATCCTACCTTTACAATAATACAAACATATTTCAATATTACAAGGTCGATGGAGTAAGCTCAAAACCTTCCAAAAATTTCATCCTTATCTTTGAGAGCCTGGCCCATAAACAACAATGCCTTCGTTAGCAAAGCAGGGCTTGTCCCATCTTGACAATATATTGGCTAACCATTGGTATTGGCTATGAGTTGGCATGCTGGATCTTTACTACCTCGCAGCTTGTGCCCTTGTGGTTCGAGCTAGAGGGTAGTATACAACCAAACTACTGAATAACCATACTTAGATAAAATATAAAACATAAATAATAGTTATCTAATCACGATAGCTTCATATCATCGTCAAACTAATGGATAGATCAAGAGGGTTAATCAATGTTTACAGACTTTTGCTATTCCAAGGAGGTGGAAAAATGGGCTAGCTCCAATTGAGTGGTGGTATAACATAGTTTCCATACCTCCCTAAGATGACCCTTTCTCAAGCCCTATATGGGCTGCCACTCTATTGGTTACTAAGTAATGGCAAACTCCATCGAAGTCAATTGGCAAGGCAAAATGTAAAGGAAAAGGCATAGAAAGCTCAAGATAGAATGAAGACAAATGCACACAAGCATATAAATGAAAGAGAATTCTGTGTAGGCCACACGGTTCATCTCAAAATGATAACCCTATCAACATTCTTTGAGCATACACAAATCTCAAACTGCATTCGAAATTCTATGGATTTCACCATTTGGATTGACAAATTTTAAAAACTAAGATGGATTTACCTTTGCAAATATATGTCTCTTCATTAATTTTGATATTGTCGGATGCATTATGCTTAGAGAAACCTATATACTAATTTAAGAGTAAATTCACCATGGATCCTTAAAATTACCCCGCAGATCCACCTTGGATATTGATTAGGTACAGATGTGTGGCAAGGATGATTTTATGCCATGACTATCTAGTCCACATAACATTGTGTCATCCTAATTACATAATAATTTTGAATTCAACTTGAAATTCTAAAATAAATCCTAAAATTCTAAAATAAAGTCTAAACACTTCCTAAAATTCTTTTAAAACTAAAAAAAATCCTAAAATCTGCACAAAAAAAAACCCTAAATTTTTCTTATATTTAAAAAATTCAAAAATATTAATAAAGGAAAAATACAAAAAATCATATAATTTTCAAAATCCATGAATAAAACTTTGGAAATTGTCAAAAAGACTTTGCAAAATGTATTTATATATATACTTTACTTTTTCCAAAAGTTAGGTATGCCAGTTTTTCAATGTTTTCTTATGTATTTTAGGATTTCAAATAGTTGTAGGTTTTAGAATTTAGAATTTTTCTATTTGAATTAAATTTCTTTTGGATTCAGATATTATTGTGGTCGCCCTTTTGAACTTAAAAACCTACCGTGCAACGGGTCAATTTTATGTAAATATAAATGAAAATGAAACATAAACGCAATCTTGGCGGCCAAAGCTTTGCTGTGGCCTGTGCACTGCCGTGTGGGGAGCGAAGAAGCCACTCCCAGGCTCCCAGCTACTCTGACTCCCAGCTCCTCGCCCCAGGCTTCCATGGAGATGGAGGGGGAGGAGGCCGGGAGCATCGAGGCGCTCATCCGGCGGCTGAGGCTCCACCAGCCGGCCCCCTCCCCGTACGCCGGCCGCGACCCCCCCGCCGCGGTGGCGCCCGCCCCCGCCGCCGGCGAGCTGTTCCGGCCGCGGAGGGCCGCCGTGCTCGTCTGCCTCTTCAGGGGCGCCGCCGGCGAGCTCCGCGTCCTCCTCACCATGCGCTCCTCCTCCCTCTCCACCCACTCCGGTGAGCGCCTTGCTTCGTCCCCCTCCCTTGATGCTTGGCTCGTCTGGAGGCGCGATCCGAATCTTGGAGGGGAGCGTGGCACTGTCAACTGTCAAGCGGTCTGTGTCTGCGCAATTTCGGTTGTTTCTTTTGCGGTTCTTGCGTGAATTGGAGCAATGAGATGGGTATCCGGGCGGACGTTGGAGCTGCATCGAGTGATAACTTAGTCTATTGGTTGTCATTGTGCTGTTCAAATTTTGTCTTTCCTGTTTCAGATTGCAGTAGCATTTGAACTGTGATGCTATGTGGTCTCAAATAATAATGGACTTCCAAGGTGTCGGTGGTTATTTACCATAGTTCAGAAGTGGCATTTAGTAGAAGTATTTGTTTTGGTACAAACTTGACAGGATTGTTATATCTGTAAATGATTTGCGTTGATAGATCATAGGTTTAGCACCCTGTTCTTTTCTTTGGTTATTCACATGTTTTAGCTAACCCGAGCAGCGTACATGTGTTAATTTCGGAATCAACGATTTGTACAAATTGTTGGAGTTTAGCATCTGGTTCGATGCTAAGGACAAAAATGGATAAATCCTACTTTGGTATCTACTTGGACCAGATAAGTATGGTGCTCTAGATGCGTACAACTTGTATGCTACTTGGGCTAAGCTGAAGTGTGCTGGTCCCCAGGTTTGGTAGGCCCGTTGTATTAGAAAAACAAGAGGCCGCAATAAGCATGAAAGCAGATTTTTTTTGGTGCGTATGGACAACTTCCCTAATCACACCTTTGCATATATTATGACATTTAGGTATTTTCATTTTTTGTGGCATACAGGGTATTTTCCCTTCATAAAATGCATCTAAAAATGGTGAAAAATTCGTGGTCAAACACCTGTTGGCGATGTGCATACCTTCAAAATTTTATATTTAAATTCATCTGGATTTTAAGAGAAATGGAAAAAAGATGAGCTGTTGCTAATATTTACTACTTGTCATTTTTTGTTCTAAAATATACAGACAAAGGTTGTCATGAAAATGCTGGTGTACACACCAATGCATGTATATAACCCTTTTTTTCACCTTTTCTTATGAGTGAACATTCGTTTTTGGTAAAGGTGGGCAGGTCCCCATATAATCATTTAAACATTTCTCTAAGAAACTAAAAACATGTTTTACTATTACTTACAAATACATCATACATCATTCAACTTTTGTAATGACCATATACACTTTTATAATATATATAAAAGGATAAAAAGGCTTGCCAAGGCAAGGCATGAGATCAGGAAGTGACTTATTTTTCCTGAAGCGAGCTAAACCAAGTTGGCACCTTAATCAATCCAACCAACTTAGCTTTCCCCTCTGCTCAGATTTGGCTTGATGCTCAGATCTAGCTTAAAAATAGACCCAAACAAATACTTTTGTATCAGACATGAGCTGGATTTATGTCTTCTTTCTAACTGCGAGAGAGAGCTTGCATAGCTCAAATCAGCTTCTGCAGGAAAGCTGATTTTGTTTGCTCCATCTGGGATTTGTAGGGGAAGTTGCATTGCCCGGAGGAAAGGCCGAGGAGGGTGATGCGGACGATGCCGCAACAGCGCTAAGGGAAGCAAAGGAGGAGATTGGGCTTGATTCATCTCTGGTCACTGTCGTTGCCTCTCTTGAGCACTTCTTATCCAAGGTGCATGCCTTTTTCTCTCACTTACATCCCTTTTGAAAATTTTCTCACATTGGAGGGATTGGGTAAATGTATAAATTTAAAGATTCCAGATTTTATTTTCTTGTTGGTAAGACTTTGGAAGCAAACACATGTGTGCCTTTTCCCTTTTGCTGTTAACACTTCGAAAGCAAGCACATGTGCGAATAAAAGCCTAAAACAACTCAATTCAGGGTTTGCTTATAGTTGTCTTGAGGAACATATTGGAGGTTCCTTTTTCAAGAATTCTTCTTGTGGAATGTAATCATTTTCCATCCCATAAAAAATCAGAAATTCTATCTATCCCTCCAATATATTGATTCTTGAATTACCATCATGACTCCACAAGGTCTATTGGATGAGTTGCATAGCAAGTGAAATACTAATAGTAGAGACGGAACATTGTTTTGTAATTTTAAATTATGAAAATAGTTCCATCTTACATTTGAGACTATGCAGGTTGTTCAGATGGTGCACATTCTTTTTGTTCTAAAAGGAATGGTGCATATGATTGTTATTTGAATCCTTGATGGTTTTGTTTCGGATTTTATTACAGTTTATAAGGCTAGCTTTATGGTTGATATGTTAGTGCGATGTTTTTTGTCTTGTAATGAATTTGGCCATTGAACCATACATGTCAAATGTCTCTAAAGATTAACTTGATAATTGATAGCTTTCATATCATCAGATGATTTTCATGAAAAATTCGTTGAATATATCATGCCAGTTGTGTCCATCCATATTATAAATATATTGTGCAGAAGCTAGCCTCCCAATATTAAATTACTTAACAGCTGCTGCAGCAGAAAGCGTAATTTTTTTTTCTTATGTAAATGAAGTAATTGTGTTGCATAATTTGTAACAGTTAAATTTCTTAACAATAGGTTAGGACTTTCCTCTGTAACTTGATATTGATGTACATTATAAATTATGATGTCCCCATTGCTTTGATCATGTATATGAGTTACCATTTGGTAGTTTCAAAAGGTATACTTCTGTTCAATTAAAAGGCTACTCTTACAGTGTCATGATTATCAAGATTATTTTTATCGATTTCTTTGGCAGTATCTTCTGGTAGTTGTCCCTGTTGTTGGCATACTATCAGATATACAAGAATTTGAACCTGTTATTAATATTGATGAGGTGGCCGAGGTTTTTGATGTACCCCTGGAGATGTTTCTAAAGGTTGGTATTATTATTTTTTCATCATACTAAACAACAGGCTATATACATTTTCCATTTAGGCTTTTATGTGATGGTAATATGCCAGCCTGGGTTGCACGTCCATTATGTTTGCAATTGACTCTGAAAATGTCCAGAGCTTTCTGCAACATGTCAACATCATGAATTACCACACAAATTTGATGTTAGTGTGCTTGGTGTCCAAATTTTTTTTAAGTGCTATGCATGTTGAAATCTTGGAATGTGATCCGTTCCATTTCACTACTTGGGCCATTGGCTGAATGCTGCAGGATGAGAACAGGAGATCCGAGGAGCGAGAATGGATGGGGCAGGAATTCACACTTCATTACTTCGATTATTATAAAGAGAACCAGAAGTACGTAATTTGGGGTCTAACGGCTGGCATCCTGATCCATGCCGCTACAATTGTATACCAGCGGCAACCGGACTTTGCTGAGCAAAGGGTACAATTCACATTACCAAAGTACTCAAGAGAGTGTTGTTCAATGCCATGATCAGGATCCACTAAACACTAATCCTCACCATTGCAATCTCAAATATACCAGTTGTGCAGGTTTACCAAATGTACAGGTTTACGGCAGACTACATCACTATAAATTGTTGTGAAGGCTAAAGGAATTACAAACCATATGCGGTCATATAATTTATATTAAATGTAAAATTCTTTACGTAATACAGCAAATAACATCAACATTAGAAAAATGTTGATGTTAACTGAGTACACCCCCAATTTCCCCAATTAATGTGACCAAAGACTTGCACTAATGCAATTGGATGGTATATCTATGTAAGAAAATTATGTTGTTCTGCTGAGTGGGTTGCTCAGTAAGGACTGAAAGTTTCTCTACACCTTTATTGCTTATCCTATTGATTCTTCATTGGTCCATTGCCTCTAGAATCTGGCTGCTCGTTTGATGCAAATCTTATCTCACGTTGCACTTTCCCACTTTCCTCATATTTTTTGCTACAACAATCAGAACATGGCGTGGGGGTGTGCCTTTCCCAAGTCTCCATCGCACTAAAATCTGGCTCATGATGTGCCGCAAACTCAAAACATGACCAGATGAACTTTTTCATGTGGCAGCATTGGAATGGGGCAATGTAACTGGAGACTGAAAAGCAATGAAAGAAGGAAAGGAAGGAAGAATGGTAAAATGAGTAGATCACTGCTGCTTTTCTGAGACTCTCTGCAGAGCACTGTGGTTTCTAACTCCTTTTACTCAACTACACCCTTCACATCACAGTGTTGCGTTTGTTGCCTTTATATGTTGTTTGGTGCTTGGTTGGCTTTAAGCCATCGTGGGGTGTGTAGTGTACAATTTTCCATGGATTCTCATATGTTGCACTCGCATGATAATGGTGGGTAGGAAATGAAAGAAGCTCAAAAGACTGAACCGAACACCCTTTTCTGCTTGTAAACGAGCCAAAAGTTTGAGCGGGCTAGCGTGGCACATAATTGATCATAAATAAATCAAGAGCAATTTTACAGTACAAAAAGGTGCTATGACACAGCGGAAAAGTAATTTAATGTAAGCATTGATTTCAGATTGGTATTATTAATAAGCATTCACAATAAAAGCTTTCTTGAAAATATTTGTTGTAACAGTCACCTCCATGTCGTTCCTATATATAGAGAGGATTATCGCCAAATAATCCACATTACATCGTGTTCCCAAAGATAATGATGCTGATTGAGAGATAGAATTAGCTAAATATTTGTGTGTACGGATTCTTAGATATTACTTCCATGTCGTTTCTGTCTATGATTCTATAGCTAGCTGAACCAAACACATTATGTCAGAGAGGAAAAAATGCTACGCACCAACTTCAGTTGGCCTTCGTTCACCAGATTGGAAGAGGTTGACGTTTGAATGCTTGTCTGAATGCAGCTTGAATCACTGCCTCTAGTGTGTTTTCTTGTCTGGGAGAAGATTTGATATGGGTATTCATGTTCGGACGCCTGAGTGCCCAGCCTAAGATCGGATTGAGTGGCGGAGGGCGTTTCGACGCCCAATTTTGATATTGGCTTTACAGAGCCATCGATCGAATTTCGACGGCACGTCTGAGTCGTGATTTATGGCAACTAAAGCGTGTCGTTTTCTCCTTTGACTTATTTATTTATAACAGTTTTCAACTCCTAAACATAGAATCTACGAATATGGTAAGACAAGAAACCTACTCCTACTCCAAGCCAACTAATCCTCCTCTTGGTCCACGTCGACCTGCTAGTCCAAGCCTACCCGTGCTTGGCTGACCCCTTCCTGGGCTTGGGCCCAACAATATGGGCAAGACGTATCAATACTCCCCCTCTCAACAACAAGCTTATCCTCAAGCTTGAAGGTAGGGTAAGATCGTCGAAAATTCAGAGCATCAACACAAGTAGCTTCCTCTTGCGAGTCTCTAGCCTAATGAACCAAAAATTAGCGATGACCTTTCTCAAATCGCTGAGCAAGCAGCTTATACGGAGCTGGTTGAGCTGCTTCAGTCGACAGGGAAAAATATCTTCTGGTCATTTTGGTGTAACATTTGGCGGAGCCCCTTTGAAAGCCTTTAACATAGAAACATGGAAAACATCATGAATCTTAGCTGTCTACGGAAGAGCCAAACGATATGCAACCTCCCCAATACGAGCCACAATCTGATAAGACCCAAAGAAACGAGGAGAGAGTTTATGCTGAGCAGACCACTGTAGAGAAAGTTGATGGTGACACTTAAGTTTCAACGAGACCCATGAACCAACTAGAAAGGTGGCCTCACAATGACGCCCGTCATGTTGTTGCCTCATTCTGTTTTGAGCTATCAATGAATGCTGGCGTGCGCGCTGCAAAAGCTAATTCCGATCCACTAACTGACAATCGACAACATCAATGGAAGTAGCACCTTGGCAATATGGAAACAAGGGCGGAGGCAGTCGTCCATAAACCAACTCAAATGATGTCATCCGAAGGCCAGAGTGATACAAAGAATTGTAACCATTGTACCCATGTGGAAGGCTTTTCCGCAATCAAGCAATGAACATACATCTCAATAGTTCGATTTACCATCTCAAGGCTTTTCCTCAATGAGAATACTAGAAGAGTTGCCTTTCCCTGAGACTTTGGGGGAGCCACAACGAAATCCATATAAACATCTACCCAAATATGATGTGGAATAGGCAGATGTTGCATTAAACCCATAGGCGATAATGTGCTAACCTTGTGTTGTTGACAAACCCTACATTGCCTAACATACCTCCATAGTCCTTCGTTGATCCTCCCAATAAAAGTATTGTTTTACCCAATGGAGAGTCTTGTGTAACCCCTCATGAGTGAGGTCATGGATTGCTGCCACCATGCACGAACGAAAAGGAGAATCAGCTGGTACGAAGAGATGCCCCACTTGGTACAATAATCCTTCTTTTGTTGTCCACAGCGTTGCCGAAAGACCCCCTTCTTCCAAGTTGGCCGAATCGGTGTGAGCTGACGTGTCGGTCTCCCTCGATCCTGCGAGCTCGGCGCAACGCCATAGAACTTCCGAATGCTCATGAAGCTTGACCTTCCATTGCTTCCGTACTGAGGAGGTTGAAGAAGATATAGCCAAGCATATCTCCACTAGCTCGTGAAGGTGTGATAACGCATTGGCAACCGTGTTCGCTAGGCTCGGCATGTACTCCACTGAAAAGTGAAAACCTATTAGTTTGGTTACCCTATGTTGCTGACGCAGAGTAACGAAAGCTTGCTCCAATAAATACTTCAGACTTGCATGACCCATTCGAATGACAAAAGGACATCCCCAATAATACGGTCTTCAATGACGTATGGCTTTTGACAACCCAATGAGCTCCTGCTCGTAAGCCACTAACTTAGCGTGCATATCACTGTTGGCTGTAGATGGTGATCGGATGACCCTCTTGTTGCAGCACCGCCACCACACCGTTGTTGGATGCGTCACACTCTACCACAAATTGAACTTCAAAATCAGGTAGCTGAAGAACAGGAGCGGACAACAGCGCTTCCTTGAGCTGTTGGAAGGCACGATTGACCTCTAAAGTCTACCAGAACCCGTGTCATCGAAGAAGATTGGTGAGGGGTTTCGCTACGGCAGTGTAGTGGAGGATAAAAAGGCGATAGTAACTGGCCAGACGCAAGAAGCAGCGCACTTCCACGACTGAGGTCGGTATAGGCCAACGAGTGACTTCTTGTACTTTATTGGGATTAGCTTCCAGCCCTTCGCCCGAAATCATGTGCCCGAGGTACCCCACAATGCTGAATAAAAGCACATCTGGACCACTTGAGGAACCCCGCGTCTGTCATGCCCCCATGATGTTAACAAATTACTGCGTGCATGATCCGGTATCATGCGGTCATTGTTTTGGTTGTCAATCCTCCGGGTTGGGGTAGGGTTGCCTAAAGTGGGTCCAGAGAAGCATCATCTCAGAGGTGTCATCAGGGTATGGGCAGGTACTCGATATCCCAAGGGTTTGTCCAGGGTGTCTAGCCGAGGACACGTGACACATTCATGGAGCTGACCGGGGAAGGCATAATCCAATCCCCGACAACTTATGGGTATTACCTTTTTAATAATGTTTTGCTCCATGCATCAGAGGTGGACTCAAAATGGGGCACAAATATTAAAATTTTTTTATAAGGGGTTGGCTTAGTTGCATGTGTTTGCTTTTTACATTTTTTAGGCAACCACCTACTTAATACTAGTCATTACATATTAAAAGACAATAAAAGACCTACACACCAAATTCTATTGGAAGATACAAAATAAATCCATGTAGTTAGTCCAAAACCCTCCAAAAAAAGTTATAAACCAAACTTCTAGCAAAATCAACAACAAACTAGTCAACCAATGAAAATTATAAAAAAAATAATGTTAGCTTATGTGCGTAAATATTTTTTTCAATATGAAATAACTAAATTTCCACATCTAAGTAGAAAAATAGTGTAGACAAACTGGATGGCTGCTACTTAGCAATCCATTTTTATAATGCTTAGATGTGGATGGAAAGTAGGGTGCAAATATATCTTTTTAAATAATATGTTAGCTGGATGTCGAACTCTAGACCTCTTGTCTTTCATACCATACTAGATTGCATTGACCGATCAATTCATTCAAAAGTCAAGCTGATGTGGAAAAAAGACAAGAAATATATTTCAACAAATTGTATCGTCACTAATATGAAGAAGGCCTTCATTACTAGTTGAGGCATAAGTACCGGTTCGTAATACGAACCGATACTGATGAGCCCTTATCAATACTGGTTCATATTACGAATCGGTATTGATAAGCTCGCGTGTCAGCTGACATGTATTCATTTACGAAAGGAATCTTTACTATTGCTTTTCAACCGGTACTGAAAGTTTGAATCGCTGTTGTTGCTACGAACCGTTACCGATGTCATTGTCATTACCATAATAGTCCAGTTTTCTAGCTGTGTTTTCTATATGGAGACAATTTTTTCACAGGGACATAGGCGGGAAGCTCCACATGGCGACAAGAGAGAATAGAAAACTCGGCGGTAGATGGATCTTGCAAGACCTTCTTCCTCCACCGAGGTTTTATTCCCATTCAAGTATTCAGCCTCGGCAACACCACCGGCACCGCGCCTGCATGCGCTGCGACTGCGAGCCTTTGGGATTCCGACAGGGATGTTCACCTGTGAAGGAAAACGACGGTAGCACTGGAACACGAGCTAGAAAGGAGGAGCTATCTATCAGTGTGGTAGTAGTAGCAGCAGTGGTCACGGTCAGGCAGGGAGGCAGGCAGGCGTGCACCTCTAGTCCCATCGGCGCTCTGCGTCTTTGCGCCGCCCGTCTCAGCTAGCCTCGCCGTCGCCGCGTGCCATTTTACCGCCGATCTGCTCAAAAAAGAAGATGGTGGTGCTGTGGGGAATAATTCAGTTTTATTTCCCCTACACTGGCCACAAATGTGATACTCGTATAACTTCGTATAATGTATGCTATACGAAGTTATTACGAGATTTCTTTTATTTTCTGTATATTATAAATTTTATTTTGTTTTCTGTTTTACACGTCGAGAGATTTTTTGCTCGTATAATTTGCGAAATCATACGGGCGCAAAAAATTCCACTAATTTTCTACTGTTTTTCCACATTCCCAATATTGAAAAAAATGTTTTGCGATAGTGAAATTTTTTTTGTGCGAGGTCTGCACGCATGTACATGGCATGTGCCTGCACAAATGCTGAAATTGCATGCGCCTGCCAAATAGTGCCTCCCATATTAACCACTATAACAAACTACTAAAACTGATCTATATATTAGAGATAAACTCTAAATCTAATCTGATATATTATCTATATCTTAACACAAATCTAGCCACGCAAACGCGCGGGTCACCATGCTCGTTACCATAATAGTCCAGTTTTCTAGCTATGTTCTCTATATGCTCTGGAGACAATTTTTTCACAGGGACCTAGGCGGGAAGCTCCACATGGCACTCATGGCGACAAGAGAGGATAGAAAACTCGGCAGTAGCCAGTAGATATGGATCTTGCGGGACCTTCTTCCTCCACCTAGGAATATATTCCCATTCAAGTATTCAGCATCGGCAACACGTACCACCGGCACCGCGTCTGCATGCGCTGCGACTGCGAGCCTTTGGGATTCCGACGACCGACAGGGATGTTCACCTCACCTGTGAAGGAAAACGACGGTAGCACTGGAACACGAGCTAGAAAGGAGGAGCTATCTATCAGTGTGGTAGTAGTAGCAGCTGTGGTCACGGTCAGGCAGGCAGGCAGGCGTGCACCTCTAGTCCCATCGGCGCTCTGCGTCTTTGCGCCGCCCGTCTCAGCTAGCCTCGCCGTCGCCGCGTGCCATTTTACCGCCGATCTGCTCCAAAAGGAAGATGGCAATGGAGATGGAGATGGAGATGGTGCCAAGGTGGTGCTCTGGTAGGTTTCAAGAGATTGCTAACTGGCCACCTCATGCAGGGCACCAGATTTTCTACGATTTTTTTTTCATGTATGTTGGACATGCATGATAGACTCTAATATTGTTTATGTCTTAATTCGAATGATACAGTAATAACTTAGTATGGTTCATAGTGTGCGGCAAGCACATAAGATCAGTTCGTAGTGCGTACATATGAGAGATGGCGAGTGCATCCTTCTTGCAAAAATTCGTAGTGTGTGCGTGCTGCATGTACTGACCAGCGTCTTGCCTTGTTGACATCCCGTGACCACGAGACGCTAGCTCTTCAACTGCAGCTCGATGAACAGCTTACCACATCAAAGTTCCATATCACGATGAGAGCTACTTCTTCGTGGATGCAAAACATGACGTTGGATGGTTCATGAGGCGATGACTACGGAAATAGCCATGGCACAGATGCTCTCATCATTTTACGCCCAAAAACATATAGTTGATGAGAATTAATTACCTATAAGCTAATGTACATGCATGCAGTGACGGACGACTTATATAGTTCAAAAATAGGATGATAGATATAGACATGGATAGAATCTAATGGTTCAAGATTACAGTATTAGAAAACTAGGCTAATATATATGAGGCAGTACTATTTAGATTGGAACCGATACTGACAGTGGCATCAGTACCGGTTCGTAACAACAATAGTGATTTAGACTTTCAGTATCGAATGGAGGCAATAAAGATTCCTTTTGCAGCTGGGTACATGCCAGCTGGCACGCGGGCTCATCGGCACTGATACAATGTCTCATTTCTGAAAAGGATAAAAAAGTATGCATGTGATAGTTATATCAAAGCGCGTGGGTGGTTGATTAGTTGGCCAGAAGAGTGAGGTGTGGGTCACAAGGTGCAAGAGGTGCTGGGTCCTTTTTTCAAAGTGACCCCTTCAGTACCGGTTGGTTGAACCGGTACTGATGCACCTTAGGCAACAATCCTGGATTACTATATAGTACCCGTTTAAAAACGGTACTGATAGCATTTATGAACTGGTACTAAATGTCTCTTCGCTATTGGTGTTAGTTTTCCAAGTCATACTCGCCGTCGCCGCGTGCCATTTTACCGCCGATCTGCTCCAAAAGGAAGATGGCAATGGAGATGGAGATGGAGATGGTGCCAAGGTGGTGCTCTGGTAGGTTTCAAGAGATTGCTAACTGGCCACCTCATGCAGGGCACCAGATTTTCTACGATTTTTTTTTCATGTATGTTGGACATGCATGATAGACTCTAATATTGTTTATGTCTTAATTCGAATGATACAGTAATAGCTTAGTATGGTTCATAGTGTGCGGCAAGCACATAAGATCAGTTCGTAGTGCGTACATATGAGAGCATGCAATTTCTTGTGCAGCGTCTTGCCTTGTTGCCATCCCTAGAGCACGAGACGCTAGCTCTTCAACTGCAGCTCGATGAACAGCTTACCACATCAAAGTTCCATATCACGATGAGAGCTACTTCTTCGTGGATGCAAAACATGACGTTGGATGGTTCATGAGGCGATGACTACGGAAATAGCCATGGCACAGATGCTCTCATCATTTTACGCCCAAAAACATATAGTTGATGAGAATTAATTACCTATAAGCTAATGTACATGCATGCAGTGACGGACGACTTATATAGTTCAAAAATAGGATGATAGATATAGACATGGATAGAATCTAATGGTTCAAGATTACAGTATTAGAAAACTAGGCTAATATATATACGGCAGTGCTATATTTGCATTGGAACCGTTACTGACAGTGGCATCAGTAGCAACAGTAGCGATTTGGACTTTTAGTACCGGTTGGAGGCAACAATAAAGATTCCTTTTGCAGCTGGGTACATGCCAGCTGGCACGCGGGCTCATCAGTACCGATACAATGTCTTGTTTCTGAAAAGGATAAAAAGTATGCATGTGTTACTTATATAAAAGCGCGTGGGTGGTTGATCAGTTGGCTAGAGGAGTGAGGCGTGGGTCACAAGGTGCAAGAGGTGCTGGGTCCTTTTTTTTTTTTTCAAAGAATGGGATATATATGCATTGTGGGCTTTTGGGTTTGCAGGTGCAGCTTAAATTTTTTTACTGCACAGTCATACTCTCGACGGCCGTCAGTAAGCCGTCGAGACTGCACAAGACCTGGACAGGGTAGTATGGACGGCACTCACACGTCCGTCGATACTACACAAGACCTCTCTCGACGGTTTTTCCTATGGCCGTCGAGATTACATGACAAGGGAAGGCTGGGTTGGTGGGCCCCGCTTTTGCTTTATCTCGACTGTTCGTTCGTGGCCGTCGAGACTAAGCCCGTCCCACGGTAACGGCGTGTGGTGCACTAAACTCGATGGTTTTTAATATAGCCATCAAGAGAACTTCTCTCGACGGCCAAGCCATCGAGACAATGTACCTCTCTCTATGGAGTTCTCTTGACGGCTAGCCGTCGAGAGAATAGTATCCCGACGGCTTGTGCGCTTTGTTCGACGGTTTTGGCACTCGAAATTGTTGACGTTTCCTGTAGTGCCCTTCAGTACGGTTGGTTGAACCGATACTGATGCACCTTAATTAGGCAACAATCTTGGATTACTAGTAACGGTTCAAAAGCCGATACCGATAGCATTTATGAACTGGTACTAAATGTCTCTTCGTTACTAGTGTTAGTTTTCCAAGTCATAGGCTGAAATTGTCTCATCAAACAGATCTACACCGTTAACCAATACTAGAGAACTATGCACTGATATAGGTTCATCTGTATCGGTTAGTTGTGAGTGGGTACAAATTGTGATATAATACCGGTTCAATGGTTACAAGGCCGTAGGAGCCATCCAGCATAGCGATTGGAGGGTCCAATCGGTACTTATGTCTTCGATTTAGTATCGGTTCGATACTAATCAGCCCTTTGGCAGGCGGGTATGAGCCAGCTAGCACAGGAGCTGATTTGTACCGATTCGTACCACAAACCGGTAATAATACTAACTTGCCCTATTTCATCTTCTTCCTCCCACTTTGCCTGACTAAGAATAGTAGATGCAATCGGCGGCCATTTGCTTCAAGAGAGAGGAGGTGCTGCCCAATTTTTCAAAATTTGGTCATTTTACTCCCAATCCAACTGCTCCAGTAACATCATTCCTCACTTTGTTTATAGTTAAATGATGCATCCTCTTTTCTTGAAATTTGGAGAAAATTTGGTCTTTCCCCATGATCGATGAAGGATAATGATTGTAGAGATCTAGCTCATTCTTTTCATGTAGGTTGTAAAAACACGATGTGTAAGCTTGTAATTTGCTTGGATTATGATATATCTTGCATTGATGGTGTGGATCTAGCTCAAATTTAATTAAGTTTTGGATTCAATGATATTACAAAGAATTTCGAATCTAGACTTTGATCAAAAATTCTTTTAATAGGTTGCAAAAACTTGAGCCACAAATATCTTCTTGATTATTTGGATTGGTTATATCAAAATAATGTGAGTAGATTTGTTTTGTTTTGTTTCATGAAATATATAATAAATCACTATCATAAAATACTTAATAGTTACCTTGATGTAACATAATATAGATGGACCGACTATGAATGAACATGGATTAATGCTCGAAAGAGTTCTTGGAAGGTGTGCAAGCTTATATTTGTGCGGTCGATGCATACATGTCGTTAGGCTACATATGATGTCCATACGTATACTGCAAGAATAAGGAGTATCCATACTTATGTCAGCTTCACACCCATTTTATCCAAAGGGGTTTCATGCCAAATTATACATGTTGGACCAAGTACGGTGAAGAAGAGATTACGGGGGAGATGATGAAGAAGAGGAAGATAACAATGACCCCATTTTATCCAAAGAGGTTTCATGCAAAATTATACATGTTGGATCAAGTACGGTGAAGAAGAGATTACGGGGGAGATGAAGAAGAGGGAGGAGATAACAATGACCTGGTCGACATCATCGCCCAATAAAATTCCTTCCATATACATTGGGGGATTGTTGATGATGAGCTAAACCAGATGTTGCGTGATGGAGAGAGAGAGAATACAACGATGAAAGACAATTGAGAAAGTTTCAGCAGCTGTGAAAGGACCACAGAAAATTGTTGTACCCAAATTGTGAGCAAGACCACAAAAATTCCTTTTTCTAAATAAACCGGTGGAGATCTCTTCCTTTTCTCCAATTAACGTGATAATTTCTAGTTATTAACATGGAAATTTCTATTATTTTTGGATTAATGTGGTGACTCCTTTTTATCCTCCTTTTTATATATAGTAGATAATGGATGGATGGATGGATGGATAGATAGATAGATAGATAGATAGATAGACAGACATGGATACTCTGCTCCGTCATAAATATTTGTTGTTTTTAGTCTAAAAGAGTAATAGTTTTGTCATTTGAAACCCAAACTTTTAACTATGAATACTTATTTGAATATTTAGACTGTGTATATAGAATCATACGTGTAAATTAGTCTAAAAATACTTTGCAAATACTATTATTTTATTTGGTTGTTTGAAGGTAAATTGCAACGGTAACTTGTAGTGAATATTAGATATTTTAGAGACTAATATATAGTTCATCTCCAAATGATATCATTAACAAGCGGTGCTACTCTTATTTGTTAAAAAAAATTTCTTCAATAACTCTTGCTAACATTCGCAAGACTGATTATTTTTAGAAAAGACTGATGTGTTACCTATAGGCTTATATTACACAAAAGACGCATGTACAGTGTGAGCCAAACCAAAAGGAGAAAAGAAATGAAAAAAGAAGAAAGAAAACAAGCTACAGAAAATCAATCTCAGTTGAGAAAGCATTGAGTAATGGTATCTCCAAACGAGTCACCTCCTCTCGCACAAAGCAACCGCATGAACAAGTGGATTTTTAAGGGTATGACCAATAAAAGTTGCAAATTTAAGTTGGAGATCATTTCTTCGTAACCACACGTACTACAAGATGAATTATGAAAATCCAGCGGTTGCCGAATAATTACCAACGAACTAGAGAAGGCAAGGTGACGAACAAAAAAAAAAACAGTACCCTGAACCTGAAGATAAGCGCGAATCCTGAAGGATGAAAGCTGGCCTCTCTAAACATCAGCAGCTGCCCTGTACTGCCTGCCTACCAATCTACCATCCTGCCAAGCTCTGTGCAGAGAAGCTGCGAAGGAAGGAAAGAACCCCACTTGTCTATGCTGTCCTTGAGTGCCTGGTCCTGCCACCATGATCCATGGACCACTGTGCTAGTGTCCTACTGCTCGTCCACTAATTAACCTAGATCAAGTTAAATTTTCTTCTTTGCTCTGACCATTCTATTAATGTCAGCTAAGTTTCAGGATTAATTATGCTTAAGCTTCTGAACTAACCACTGCCTATCTGAGCTATTTAGTATTGCCAGCCAGAAACTTCAGGTCCCATCTTAATTGCAACTACCATCATCCTCAAATTTCACTATCCAAATCTTAGTCCAGATAAAGTAACCTCGACAGCCTTGCAAACATGCATGAATGTCCGGCGGCCACGCGCGAGGGGATCCGTCAGAGGAACGGCCGGCAGGAGGCGGCGGCCGGGATGCCGACGCAGTGCAGCGGGGTGGACGGAGGCCGGCGGCTGCAGATCGGAACACAGCGGCGGCGGCTCCTGGGAATTTTGTGGGTAGCTAGGGTTTTCACCCGCGAGGAACTCAGGCCGTAGGATCTGAGGATCGAAGGGCTCTGATACCACTTGTTGGGAATAGAAGGCACAAACACAAGATTTAACGTGGAAAAAACCTCTCCAAGGTGGAGAGGAAAAAAACCACGGGGAAAACAATCACTATAATGGTGCAAGATGTATAGGATACAAGGGGGGCATTTATATAGGCATGCCCAAGGGCAAATTAGTAAAAAACTAATATTTGGAGGCATAACCTAATAGGCCCGCCTGTTAGCGACCTCGCCTGACTGACACGTGGGTCCACAAAGACGTCCCCCCGTTATCCGTCCGTCTCTAGAGGGAACAATGTCGGCGGCTAGTTTTATGCCGCCGACAGTATATATTTGGTGGGAGCAAAATTTTGAAATTCAGCCGGCGCGCGAGAGGTGGCTGAGTAGTATCGGCGGTTTAAATATGACCGCCGAAACTGATTCTATCTGTGTCGGCAGCTTTCCTTGGACCCCCGATGTTGATCTGTCGGCGGCATTAGGCCGCCGACACTGAATTTTCTGGCCGCCGACACTTAGAGCGTTTCCTGTAGTGCTGAACCTGAAGATAAGCGCGAATCTTGAAGGATGTAAGCTGGCCTCTCTAAACATCAGCAGCTCTGCCCTGCACTGCCTGTCTACCAATCTACCATCCTGCCAAGCTCTGTACAGAGAAGCTGCGAAGGAAGGAAAGAACCCCACTTGTCTAGGCTGTCCTCGAGTGCCTGGTCCTGCCACCATGATCCATGGACCACTGTGCTAGTGTCCTACTGCTCGTCCACTAATTAACCTAGATCAAGTTAAATTTTCTTCTTTGCTCTGACCATTCTATTAATGTCAGCTAAGTTTCAGGATTAATTATGCTTAAGCTTCTGAACTAACCACTGCCTATCTGAGCTATATTAGTATTGCCACAAAATGTTCTCCCTTCAGCCAGAAACTTCAGCATTTTCTCATGAGCAATCCCATCTTAATTGCAACTATCATCACCCTCAAATTTCACTATCCAAATCTTAGTCCAGATAAAGTAACCTTGACAGCCTTGCCAACACGCATGAATGTCCTAGCAAACTAGTCATGCATCTGCATGATCAGTTCGCCAAGGAAGGACCGAAAATCAGTTAAGACATTCCTATGTGAGCTAGGAACGATAGACCGAAGCTCAATTATTTACTGCATTTTGTTCTTCAGGCTCCAGGACATAAGAGGAATTCACTCACCAATGGGGGCATACCGCCTGTAGACGCAGCCATGCCGTGCATGGCCATGGCAATGGACAATGGTCCAGTGTCCACAGTTGCACACGCAGACAGATTCAGTATAAATGCAGTCGCAACAGCAACAAAATCTCCAGCTTTCTGGATCCAAACGCTGAAGGCGAGGAAAAAGGTGAGGGAAAAAGCTTCTGAACAGGGAACACTATCTTCCAACTGGAGCCCCTGTTGCCAGCACAGCTGACTAGCTGAGTGCTTCAACCAGGAGGGCACAAAGGCTGCAGCTCAATGGAAATGGAGGGAGAGAAGTGAAATTGTAATTAACACGTGTAAACTTATCCTGTTTGGGATGGCTTAATGGCAGTCTGGTATAGCTCATTGCTGAAAGTGTGGTGCGCCACCACAATTATGATAAATGATTTACTGGCTATCAAGAATTTTCTATGTGTACATCATATATGATGGAGAAAGCCATTGCCCATTAAAGTCGCTTTGTGCATATAAACATGCGAGTTTTATTTCCCCTACACTGGCCACAAATGTGATACATGTATGTGCTAGGGCACTAAGAAAGTGTGGCATATTACAACTGTAGCGTCGAAGAAACCGCTGCCTTTTCCTTGTGCCGCAATCGTGGCAAACCATATAAATATTTTGACATCTAACCAAATATGCCCTCAAATTAAACTGTATTCAGCTAAATAGCTACAAATTCAAACCAAATGCATTAGAAGCCCTGTCAAACCGCTCCAGAGAAGGTCCTACCGCCCTAGTAAGTTTAAATGTTCGAAGCCATCTGCATCGAGAGATTTTTTTCATGATTCCTGCAGGATTATGAGAATTCTTGCAGGAATAGTACCGTTAGTCACAACTATTTAAAGTTTTTCAAACGGGGGCATGAATGAAAATATGAAATCCAATCCCTTTGCTCTTTGACGTTTGTGTGATGATTGTAAGATGTGAAATTATAAGAAGGTTTAGTCGCTAAGTACAACAAGAGGCAACTTTTCACTTTTCAGGCCAGAGTGCCAGACAGCCATCTGCACTGAGCTCAGAATTCAGAAAGATGCAGATGGTCCACAGGAGTCTAAAACAAATCTGCTTCGATTAATTACTTGCAAGGAACTGGTACATGGAGACATACTACAATGAGCTATACACGATGTTTAATTAGCTTAATTAATTAGGCCTAGCTTAGTAGCCTGCATAAATCAGCCTTGCTGTTGAGTTCACTGCCTAATCTGCCCCAAGCTGTAGCTAATCAACCAGGATTAATTCAAGAACTACTCTTTCGCTTTGAATGAATGTGGTGATGGAATTGGTGAGCTAATGATCTCTTGAGTCTGAAGACACTGGCCATGTCCATGGACTCTTACACCTGGAGAGGCTTCTCCTTCGCCGCCTTGGTGGGCTTGCCGGTGTCCGGGATGACGTCGAGCAGCAGCTTCACGACGGACCTCATCGACGGGCGGTTGATGGGGAGGCTGGACACGCAGAGCAGCGCGACGTCGAGCACCATGCGCATCTCCTCCCTGCAGGCCTTGCCGCCGCCCGCGAGCCTCGGGTCGAGCACGGCGTCGGCGCCGCCGCGCTCGACGCCGCAGCGCGCCCACCGCGTCAGGTCCTTCTCCCCGAGCTCCGGCCCCACGGGCCTCTTCCCGGTGACCAGCTCCAGCATCACCACACCGAAGCTGTACACGTCGCTCTTCTCCGTCACCCGCAACGTGTACGAGTACTCTGCAACACAGGTAAGAAGGCAAGCACTAGTCGTCGTCATCGTCTCCGGCGCCGGCGATGGCCAAGGGTTGAGGTGTGAGATGGTGGCTCACCGGGAGCGATGTAGCCGCACGAGCCGGCGATGGCGGAGGCGTCGCCGGTGGCGCGGGCGACGCCGAAGTCGGCGAGCTTGGCGGCGAAGTCGGCGTCGAGGAGGATGTTGCTGGACTTGACGTCACGGTGGACGATCGCCGGCGAGCAGTCGTGGTGCAGGTAGGAGAGGCCCTCGGCGGTGTCGAGCATGATCCGGTACCGCGTGGGCCAGTCCAGAAGGACGGCGCCCTTGCCGCCGTGGAGGAGGTCGCTGAGGCTGCCGTTGGGCATGTACTCGTACACGAGCAGCCGCCGGTCGCCGTCGCGGAGGCAGCACCACAGCTTCACGATGTTCTTGTGTCGGATCCTGCCCAGAGTCGCCACCTCCGCCTCGAAGCTGTCCTTCGCGGCGGCACCCATGGCCTTCCTCGCCGCACCGCCGCTCGCCGCCCACAGCTTCTTCACGGCCACGACGGCGTCGCCGCCAGCGTCGGCGCCGCCGCCGTGCGCGAGGACGGCCTTGTACACCTTCCCCGCCGCGCCCGTGCCGACCACGTTGTCCTCGTCGTCGAGGCAGCTCAGGATGTCCTCCTCGTCGAACTCGACCTTGTGGAACGACGTCAGCACCCACCTCGACTTCTCGCCGCCGGCGCCGCCGGTGGCGGCGGCAGCGAGCCTCTTGTGGCGGCTGTACTTGTGGAAGAACCACCCGACGCCGAGGAGCAGGACGACGCCGGCAACGGCGAGGGTGGAGGTGATGCTCCCGAAGAGGCCGCGGCGGCCGGCGCTGGCTCGGCGACCCCCCGTGCACGCGCCGCGGCAGAGAGCCGGGTTGCCCAAGAAGCTGTCCCTGTAGATGTCGCCGGCGAACAGAGGCGGCAAGGCGCCGGTGAGCCGGTTGTTTGACAGGTTGAGCAGGCTCAGCTTAAGGTTCTCCAGCTGCACCGGCACGTCGCCAGTGAACTCGTTGTTGGATAGGTCGAGGGAATTCAGCACGGGGAGCTCGCCGAGCTCTGCCGGGATGCCGCCCGAGAGGTGGTTGCCGGCGAGGTCGAGCTGTGTCAGCTTCCGCCACCGTCGAACACGCCGTGGCAGCTCGCCGGAGAGTGAGTTGTTCCTCAGATCAAGCCGGCCGAGGCTGGAGACCTCCGCCAGTGACGCCGGAATCTCGCCGGAGAACATGTTGTTCGCGGCCGAAAGCTCGAAGAGACCCGGCAGGCTGCCGAGCTGCGCCGGCAGCTCGCCGGCGAAGCGGTTGTCGGAGATGAGCAGCTGCGACAGGTTCCCCGCCATGGCAATGGCTGGCCCCACAGCGCCGGTGAGGGCGTTCCCGGCGAGCTCCAGGAGGTACAGGTGCGGCAGGCCCCACATCGCCGGCGGCACGTCGCCGGTGAGCTGGTTGTTCGGCAGCCGCACTCGCGTCAGCGTCCTGCATTGCGCGAGCTCCGCCGGGATCGGGCCAGCAAGCTCGTTGTTCAGTATCAGAAACTGCTCCAGCGTCCCAGCGCTGCACAGGGTCGCCGGAATCCTGCCGGAGATGCGGTTGTCCGACAGGTCGAGGAACTCGAGCGGGCACTTCTTCCCCAGCTCCGGCGGCAGCTCCCCGACGAGGCGGTTGTTGAACAGCCTCAGGTCGTTCAGTGCCGTGGCGTTGCTCACTGTCGGAGGGACCTCGCCGGAGAGCTCGTTCTCGTACAAGTGGAGGCTCTCCAGTCTTGGCGCGAGGAAGAGGTCGGCCGGAATCTCTCCGGAGAGCCGGTTCATGGCGGCGTCGAAGAACCGCAGCTTCCTGAGCGCGCCCATCCCCAATGGCACGCCGCCGGTGAGCTTATTGGAGTAGAGCTCAATCTGGACGACGCTCTCCAAGCTCGCGACGGTGGTCGGAATCTCGCCGGTAAGGTTGTTGGTGGAGAGGTCGAGGTTGACGAGGCTCTTGAGTCCGCCGATGGACGACGGGATATTCCCGACGAGGCCGCAGCCGGCGAGCCACAGCACGCGGAGGCGCGGGAGCCCGGCTGCGATCTTCTCCGGAACCGGGGACGGTGCGAAGGGGTTGTACGCGAGGAGGAGCTCCTCGAGGGCGCTGACGTTTGCCAGGAAAGCGGGGAACTCGCCGGAGAGCTCGTTGCCGGCGAGGCTGAGCGTGGCGAGGGAAGGGAACCCCGCGCCATACGCCGCCGGGACCTCGCCGGAGAACGCGTTGCCGGCTAGGTCGAGGTGCCTCAGCGAGCGCATCCCGGCGAGGCAGGGCGGGAGGGGCCCCGCGAGTGAGTTGTAGGAGAGGTCGAGGCGGGCCAGCGAAGGCAGCGAACAGAGCGGCACCGGGAACGCGCCGGCGAGGGAGAGGTTGGAGAGGAGGACGGAGGCAACCGCCGGGCCATCGCCGGAGGAGGAGCAGAGGAGGTGCGGCCAGCGGCAAGGCGAAAGGGAGGGGTAGAGGGAGGGGTCCCAGGCAGCGAGCGCGGAGGCGGGATCGGAGAGCTCGGCTTTGGCGGCGAGGAGGTGGGTGAAGTCCGGCGGGAGGGCGGTGGTGGCGGCGGCGGCGACGAGGGCGACGAGGGGGAGGAGGAGGCAGAGGAGGCGGCGAAGCAGGGGAGTCATGGGGGCGGCGTGCGAGAGCGAAGCGGAGGGAGAGGGAGAGGGAGTGGGAGTGGGGCTTAACAACATAACCGCTAGTATTAAGGGGCGAGGTTTTAAAGCGTGGGGGACTGGTGGGTGGGCCCATGCTTAGACAATGCGTCCTGCATGCATGCGAGCCAGGAACGGGCGTGGTTGCTGTGAGCCTGTGAGCGGGCGGCAGCACCATGTAAACAAGGAAGCCTGCTGCTGTTCGACCGGAGGGTAGTGGTGGGAATCCGACCGCCGGTCCGGTCCAGGTCCGTCGTGCCTCGGGTCGATGTAAAATGGACTGGCACGGCCTAGTCAGCACTGCAGGCTATGTTGGGTCAGTACAAAGTGTCAAAATCTAGACCCAGTACGGACCAAAAGCTTGTCGGGTCGGCTTCGGGTCGGACGGCCCGAGCATGGCACGGTAACAAAACAGCGGGCAAGATGATTATTTAGAAATTTGTACGTTGTTCATATATAAAAGTTGTCTACATGTAAAAGATGTGTCTCGAAATTATCTACAACTTTTATGTTCAACCTAAATTCATCCAAGCAATAGAAGACCTCGAAAATGGCGAATTACCGAAGACGGTGCCGTCGGCCCTAAAGCGGGCTGCGAATAAATATTTTTTATAAATTCATACGTTTCTCAAATGAAACAGTTATCTATATAAAAACGATGCGTCTCGAAATTATCTACAACTTTTGTGTTGGACATAAATTCATCCGAGTGATGGAAGATCACAAACAAATACAAACTCGTGTCTCATTGTGGGCTAGGCCGGCCCAAGCATGGCCCAAACAGTCGAGCCGGGCCGACCCAAGAACATCCCGAACAGTCAGGCCGAGCAGGATGGCCCGTCGTGCCTGGTTTCCAGGGTCGGCCAGGCATGCCATTCGGGCCTTGCCGGCCAGGCCCATCTTTTTTCCGTGTCGTGCCGTGCTTCAGACCAGCTTTTTCGAGCCATGCCCGGACCATCCCGGCCAAAACTCCCAACACTAATGGGAGGGTATCTACATATATATTTCTCTCAAATTGTTACTAAACTTTGCACCACACCGATTTAGACGCAAAACCTAATAAAATCGCTCCCTGTAGTTTTAAAAAAATGTCGTTCAGGTCATTTGACCGATCAAAACTGTCTTTTTTAGATTGTTTTTGGTGATGTGGATTAGTGGAGGCTACCTAGTCTGGTTATGTGCATTTGATGCTCCATCAACACATAGATGATTTGGATCAATGTAAATTAATATAAATATTCAACAAATATTTATAAATTATAAAAAGATAAATGTTACCTAAAAATGTTAGATTGTTATTTAAATTAAAACTAACACTTAAATAAATTTGTGAAACTTGTTTCTGTTGTTCTAGTTAGTCCCATAACTTATGAAACTGGATATTAGGGTATACGAACTTGCGAAACCATTTCAATTAGGTCCAAAGATGGTATTCAAAGTGGAGTTTGACGAGGTGGACTGCCACATCTTCTCACACTTGGCACATGCGACAGTTTTTTTTAAAATTTAAAGTGGGGCCCACTTTTCACCCCCTTCTTCTCTCATTCACTTTCAATCTACCCCTCTCTCATTCGAATAGTGGGTCCGATAGCGGTGTGAAAATGGGGCATTGGCAACAGCACGACTCACCAACTACGTGGAGGGGATGGAGCAGAGGCCGAGCTCGGTGCCCACCCATTGAGGTCGGCGGTGATTGGAGCGAAGCTCAGGGTCTCCCAACGATGTCGTCGCCCCCTTTCCAATCCTGGCAAGCCCATCCATCTGTAAATTTCCCCATCTGTAAATTTCCTTCCTGCTACCCTAGCCTCTCCCAACCTCCAATTCCTCCTCTCTCGCACCCATGTTGCCTCAATTCCTCCCCACTGCCGTCTCTGCCCATCTTCGCCACCATAAGGAACTCTGATGCCGACGCAAAAGGATCACCTATGCCTCTTTGTCCAAGGAGTCATTGTTGTCGGGCCTAACATTGAACTGTCTAACAATGATCGCTAAAACCTTGATACACTTACGACTATCAAAAACCAGGTTCGTCAAGCAAGTAGACTCTGCCCAGGCATCAGATGGAATGCGGTAAGTTTTTTGGGAAGTCGTGCGTGCAGGAGGCGGGCTAGAATAAACAAGCTTGTCTTGGCAGATCTTGTCTCACATGGTGTCCATGGTCTCATCCATAGCCGCTCTAAAGCCACGGCGGGCGCTGTAGCCTCCTTAGAGGCGCACCGAGCTTCGACTTTCTTTATGCACTGGGCCTCTTCCTCCTGGAGTCTCCGTTCCTCGTCTCAACTGATTTCACCCCATGTTCTCACGTTCCCTCAGCGTTCATCATGTAGACGTTGTGCAGGCCCTCCAGGACTGAGGGAGTGATGATCGTGTCCTCCGGCAACGTTCATAAACAGATGCCATCTCATTATCCGATAGATCCATACCAACGTAGGGGATATAATCATTTTCACTATCGGGTAAGGGAGAATCCCCCTCTGGGCTTCCTTAGGACTGTTCAAGGAGTGGCTCAAAACTATAGATGGCCAGATGGGAGGCACGACACTACACGGCCCAGGCACAATCAGGCACGCCACGATTAGGTACGGCTAACTAACCGTGTCATAACGGCACGACACTAGTGCCGAGCTTGCGGCCTAGGCACAGCACGCAAGGGTCTTAGCCGTGCCGTGCCGGCCCGGCATGCCCGTGCCAGCCCGGGCACTATGCCTAAGCCACCACTCAAACAGCCAATCTCAACATCCAGATATAAAATATAATATCAAAAGGACCAAAACAGACCTAATCAGACAAATATATCACATTTCAGAGTTTCACAGTTCACAGACCAACACACATCCACATCCACACATAGTTTAAGCTTCAAATATAGATAAATAGTTGAGCTGCTTGTGCAATGGCTGCCTCATTAAAAACCTATCTAGGTAAAAACTCACACCTCGTGAGAAAACTCTAGATAGGAAAAAAGAGTACAGCCCAGCTCATCAAATGTTCAAGTTCATTACAACATTCTCATAGATAGTTCATTACAACATATTACAATCAAGCAGCCTCAGTAGGTTCATCAAGATAAATATTAGAGAAAGCCTCTTGAAGTTCTTTGTCCTCCACACTGTGCTGAGCCCTTGCTTCCCCTTGCTCCCAGTCCTTGATGCAGGCCAGCATCTTCATTATATCATATGTCAAACGACGACGCCGCTCCTCAATGATCCTGCCAGTTAGACTAAATACACCTTTTGATGATATAGTAGAAATAGGTACAGTCAAAACATCCTTAGCCAAGATAGAAAGAACATGATATGTGTCGATACACAAGATACCGGGGTGTCCTCTCCACCTCCTCCAGAAGGGGGTAGAAGACTGAGTCATCCAGGAGGACTGAGAAGACAGGGTCTGGTTCCGAGTGGAATGGCGGGCACGCGGGCCCCATTGCTCGGAACTGGACCCCGAGGCATAGCGCTCCCGGCAGGCAGAGCCAACCAGGACCCTGTGCCGGGAGACCGACCAGGACATGAGGCGCCGGGCGAACACCGCGCTGGGCAGGCGCGTGGCAGCTCGGCGACCAGGACGCGTGGCAGCTCGGCGGGCAGACGCGTGGTAGCTCGGCGACCAAGACACGTGGCAGATCGGCGGGCAGGCGGGCGATCAGGCCCGGCACCGTATCGGCGACCACGTGAGTAGCTGGCAGGACTGGCGGGACTCCTGGCCCCACCTGCCACCGATGGGACGCGACAAGGCAGCGGGACGTGCGTAGCAAGCGGCTATGACTACACGACATTTAATGTATACCTGCCAGTACAGTGATGATGTAATGCACCAAATGAATCCTTGTTTCTCTCTCCCTGGCGGTTCAAGCTCACGCACATTATATAAGGGGACCAAGCCACCCGGGGAAAGGGGTTCCTCTCCTCCCACCACATTTCATCTCAATACACACCTAGAGCTAGAGCTCAAGCAAGAGTAGGGCTATTATCCACCTCGGGGGCCCGAACCTGGGTATATCGCCTGTGTTCATGCTGTTCTTGGGAGCTCGAGGACGGATTGAGGTACGACGGCGAAAATCCCCCTAGACCGAACTACGAAATCTCCCACGAGACAAATCTGTCTGGTATCAAACACCGACAATATGTTACTTTGTGCTCATGCCACCAGGTCAAAGGATTGAAATCATCATCATACTTCTGGACAGTGTCACTGTCCAGGTATGATGACAATTCAGAACCAACCCCCAAGAGATGCACAAGTGCTTGCTGCTTGCAGCAAGGCACTTGCAGATGTTCTTCTAGAAAGAGTAAGAGAGGCGGTGGAGGAAGAAGAACCTGAACCACCAAGTGCTAAACCAATAGGACCAAATCCTAAACTAGCAGTGTCATCATCATCATAGCTCATATCCCAATTAGTCATTTTCTTACCAGCTGTGGGTGGATTTGAAGGCCTCTGCATTCTCACTTCACCAAACTTGATGTCATACTTGTTAAAGACTTCAGAAAGTTCTGCTCTTACAAAAGTTAAGTATCCAGAATAATCAGACTGTGTGAGATTAGACAAAAATAGAGAGAACTCTATTGAAAACCCTCAATTTAGCTCTAGGATCTAGAATGAATGCAAAGGAATAAAGAAGTGGTATGTCCCTCTAATACTTAAGGAACTTAGTTTCCATAGGGGCAACCACACTTCTAAGCAATTGGTCATTCTCGTAAGTGTTTAGTTGTTTAGCAATCTGAATAATATTTAATGCATCATTAGTGGCGATATTGGATAGTAGACACGAGACAATACACATGTTGAATCATAAAATAGTTCAAGGAATGACAAGATATTTCAGCAACATACCAATGTGCATCAGTCAAAAGCAAAGGATTATTACCTTCACCCCTGGGGTAGTGAGTCTAGATGAACACATCAAATGTGCTCCTGTAAGGGACCATGTGCTTAATCATAAGGTAGGTAGAGTTCCACCTTACATTCATATCCAAACCAAACTTATGAGGACGTTCCCCCCATAGCAATGCAATAACTTTTATATAAAGCAATGTGCTGGTTAGAGGAGTTTTAAAAAGAAATTGCAGTTCTAAATGCTTCAAGATAAGGCTTAAGCCTCTTCAATCTAGACTTGACAATAAGGTTAATTATATGGCAAGCACATCTTTGATGCAAGAACATGTCTCCAACATAACCAGAGAGTAAAGGTATGAGTATTGTCATAGCAGCAATATTAGAAGATGCATTGTCCAAAGTGATAGAGAAGGTCTTATCAGCTAGACCAAACTCACCTATCACGGAGTGATGATCGTGTCCTCCGGCAACGTTCATAAACAGATGCCATCTCATTATCCGATAGATCCATACCAACGTAGGGGATATAATCATTTTCACTATCGGGTAAGGGAGAATCCCCCTCTGGGCTTCCTTAGGACTGTTCAAGGAGTGGCTCAAAACTATAGATGGCCAGATGGGAGGCACGACACTACACGGCCCAGGCACAATCAGGCACGCCACGATTAGGTACGGCTAACTAACCGTGTCATAACGGCACGACACTAGTGCCGAGCTTGCGGCCTAGGCACAGCACGCAAGGGTCTTAGCCGTGCCGTGCTGGCACGGCAGGCCCGGCATGCCCGTGCCAGCCCAGACACTATACTTAAGCCACCACTCAAACAGCCAATCTCAACATCCAGGTATAAAATATAATATAAAAAGGACCAAAACAGACCTAATCAGACAAATATATCACATTTCAGAGTTTCACAGTTCACAGACCAACACACATCCACATCCACACATAGTTTAAGCTTCAAATATAGATAAATAGTTGAGCTGCTTGTGCAATGGCTGCCTCATTAAAAACCTATCTAGGTAAAAACTCACACCTCGTGAGAAAACCCTAGATAGGAAAAAAGAGTACAACCCAGCTCATCAAATGTTCAAGTTCATTACAACGTTCTCATAGATAGTTCATTACAACATATTACAATCAAGCAGCCTCAGTAGGTTCATCAAGATAAATATTAGAGAAAGCCTCTTGAAGTTCTTTGTCCTCCACACTGTGCTGAGCCCTTGCTTCCCCTTGCTCCCAATCCTTGATGCAGGCCAGCATCTCCACCATATCAGATGTCAAATGACGGCGCCGCTCCTCAATGATCCTGCCAGTTAGACTAAATGCACTTTCTAATGATATAGTAGAAACAGGCACAGTCAAAACATCCTTAGCCAAGATAGAAAGAACATGATATGTTACTTTGTGCTCATGCCACCAGGTCAAAGGATTGAAATCATCATCATACTTTTGGACAGTGTCACTGTCCAGGTATGATGACAATTCAGAACCAACCCCAAGAGATGCACCAGTGCTTGCTGCTTGCAGCAAGGCACTTGCAGATGTTCTTCCAGAAAGAGTAAGAGAGGCGGTGGAGGAAGAAGAACCAGAACCACCAAGTGCTAAACCAATAGGACCAAGTCCTGAACTAGCAGGATCATCATCACCATAGATCATATCCCAATTAGTCCTTTTCTTACCAGCTGTGGGTGGATTTGAAGGCCTCTGCATTCTCACTTCACCAAACTTGATGTCATACTTGTTAAAGACTTCAGAAAGTTGTGCTCTTACAAAAGTTAAGTATCTAGAATAATCAAACTGTGTGAGATTAGACAAAAAATAGAAAGCACTCTGTTGAAACCCCTCAATTTAGCTCTAGGATCCAGAATGAATGCAAAAAAAAAAAATAAAGAAGTGGTATGTCCCTCCAGTACTTAAGGAAGTTAGTTTCCATAGGGGCAACCACACTTCTAAGCAATTGGTCATTCTCTTAAGTGTTTAGATGTTTAGCAATCTGAATAATATGATGCATCATTAGTGGAGATGTTAGATAGTAGACACTAGACAATACACATGTTGAATCATAAAACAGTTCAAGGAATGACAAGATTTTTTCAGCAACATACCAATGTGCATCAGTCAAAAGCAAAGGATTATTACCTTCACCCCTAGGGTAGTGAGTCTAGATGAACACATCAATGTGCTCCTGTAAGGGACCAGGTGCTTAAGCATAAGGTAGGTAGAGTTCCACCTTACATTCATATCCAAACCAAACTTACGAGGACATTCCCCCATAGCAATGCAATAACTTTTATATAAAGCAATGTGCTGGTTAGAAGAGTTTTAAAAAGAAATTGCAGTTCTAAATGCCTCAAGATAAGGCTTGAGCCTCTTCAAACCAAACTTGACAATAAGGTTAATTATATGGCAAGCACATCTTTGATGCAAGAACATGTCTCCAACATAACCAGAGAGTAGAGGTGTGAGTATTGTCATAGCAGCAGTATTAGAAGATGCATTGTCCAAAGTGATAGAGAAGGTCTTATCAGCTAGACCAAACTCATCTATCATACCATGCACACGCTCAGCAATGTTCTGACCACTGTGTGAGACATCAATAAGTCTTAAGTCTATGATCCACTTCTCTAATTCCCATGCAGAATTAACAAAATGCACAATCACACTAAGGTAATCTTCCTTAGCATTACCAGACCAGATATCAGATGTAATAGCAATAGAACTAACAATGGTCTTTAAAGTCTCCACAAGTTTAGCATGGTGCTCATTAAGGTACTTAACAATATCTCTAACTATGGTTTGTCTAGAGATAGTAGCAAATATAGGGTTATGGGCTTTCTTAATGTAATCCTCAAATGCAGGAGATTCAGCAAAACAAATGGGAAGATCAAGACTAGAAATCAACCGACACATCTTAGAACGTGCAACGTCGGCATTGTACTCCCAAAACCGGGGTGTACCATCAGAATTGTACTGGAGCAGGGACTGCAACATGGCTGATTTACCATGTTTCAATTTGCATGCATTTCTATGCCGTGCCAGATGTCCAGTATCACCGATAGACCTAGCAGAGAGTATACTTTTGCAGAGGAGGCACTTAGCTTGATACCTGACCTTCACACCATTCATTACGTTGTAGATCTTCTCAAAATCGTTCCACACATAAGATGTGGAAGGTCGGTTCCTCGTGTTCCCCTTCCCCTTCCCAACGGAGGTACTTGCAGCCTAGGAGCCCGTCTTGGCAGCCCCGCCCTCACCGCCACCATCTTTATCTCCCTCGCCATCATCGGCAAGGTCGACAGGGTTAGCCTGGCTGCCCAATAGGACATCCTGATCCTCGCCCAGGTCTTCCTCGTCATCTTAGCGCATCCCCATCATCTGAAGGTCATCGTTGACCGTGTGTCCATTGTCGTCTTCATCCATCTGCGGCCCTTCGATTCCTCAACGGCTTGTCGTGCCGGCCTGTGGTGGCGGAGAGCCGCCGACCGGAGAGGGAGAAGACGAGAGGAGGGGAGAGAGCGAAGGCGAAGAGGGAGGAGCCAGAGTGGCGGCGCCGTGGCGGGCGGCCCCTGGGAGGCTTATATAATTCGGGGGTAGGCTGCGGGGGCTCGGTAGGGTGGGCTTGGTAGGCGGGCCTGTCATGCCTAACCCTTATATGGGCCGTGCTCGTGCCGGCCCATAGTGCCGGGGTGGCAGCCCAGGCACGACATGGGGCATCAGGCGGTGCCAGCACGGGCACTATGCCTATAGTGCCGTGCTTGAGCCCTATGGGCCATGCCATGCTTAGTGCCGGCCCATTTGGCCCGCCCCAATTGGCCATCTATACTCAAAACAAGGAATGGCTCAGGAACGCACTCCAAGTTGTCATTGTATGGGGGGTGTCGTAGCGTCGTTGGGGTGGAGTCGGGCCCACGCTCCGTGTGGCCCCACGAATCATTTATCGACATCATCAAAATCACCGAAGACGCATATGTATCGGATATCACCATAGTTGATTGACATCTTGGAGGAAGAATCGCGACCGGAGAACTTACACTCCCACGGTGGGCACCAGCTTTCGACGATTCGGAACTAAGCTTCCCCTATTAAGCTTCCTTCTAAATTGAGAGACCAGAGCTCCCTTTCTGTCATGATCACGACATTCAAGATGTCAAGAGATCTTGGCATTGAATGTTAAGGAGAAGACACGAGAGGGGTTTTTATCGTAGTTCAACCCTCCTGAGCAAGGGATAACAACTTTTGCCAGTGCTTTGCTATGATGGTCTAGGATTACAATATGTATCTTTGCGAGAGAACAACCCATATGGGATTCGTCTAGATGTTGCTTTTTTGGATGCCCCAATCCTCGCATAGGAGAGGATATTTAAACTGGGCTTAAGGAAAGCCGAAAGATAGCTATACATGGCAATTAATCCCTAGACAATTGCCATGCTTTGGTGTAATCCGTAGCCCTAACATGTTTCATCATCACAGGCTAGGCTATCACAGAGACAATCGCCTTGGAAACCAAGTTTTTAGAAGTCTTGATCAACACAACACCAGATAATGGCTTGCCTGGTGCTTTGCTACCATCTTGAGCAATTTCCTGTCTCATTGCAACGGGCAACAGGTACCTTGGGTACACTACGAAAAGCAACTACCCAGGAAAAGCAAAGCTTAATCCCCGACAATATGTTTTTGCCATATGCAAATTCAGACACAAACATTAATTGTCTGATACAGATTCAGACACGAATAGTGTCGAATACAAATATGGATAATATCCAGATGAATAGGGATCACATATAAGCAGATAGTTATCAGAACGGATATTTATCGCCAACATAAACCACCTTTATTGATTGAGTGGTAGGCTAAAGTGAATATTTGTGGGCGATTAAATTTGTATTCTTGAAAAAATAGGGTGTGTATTTTGAAGCAAAATATGGATGCTAATGTCAAAATTACATGTATAATCTATAATATTACAACCATAATATCAAAATTGATACATAAGAGCAATAAAAACAAACTAAAAACTGCACAACAAAGAAAAGAACCAAATGGGCATGGTGCTCAAGTGGACCAATGGTCTAGACTGACTCACTATGTTTATATGGCTAAGTTGGAAGGCTGATACAGATATTATCTGGTGGTGCATACTATCCAAAAAATTACCTGGATATTATCCTACGGATATTATTCGAGATATCTGTATCTGATTCACTTTATATGTATCCATATCCATACCTATATCTGAAATATATGTTTGAATATTGTGGGGGACCCAATTTCAAATAGTAAATATCAGAAATTGCTCCTCCCGAAGGTAAAGAAAATGCTTCCAGAATTGTCTCAACATCCACACTTTATATATTAGGGTATTTTATAGAGTGACTACAATACCAAAAGTGGTGTAATTTACAATCATAATCCTAAGCTTTGAGTGTAGGGAAGGCTAGAATTCTTGGCCAAATAGATCCATTTCTTCTTCAGTAATTTAAAAATCTACAACGGGAATTGGATCTGTTCATTGTAAAAGAACAGCTCCAATTATACGGTAAGTATAAACTTGCAGAATATATTAGTAACTACATGCAAGTATTGACAAATAAAGGGGTGTGTTATATTCAAGGAGTTTAAATGCAATTTTTTAAATTTTAGATCCTAGATTATTTTAATATAATCTTTTTAAAATATTAAAGATTAATAAATACTATCTCCAAATTTTCTCTTGTCCTTATCACATCTTCTTTCATATGCCTTTTTCTAAAATCATGGATTATAAGAAATAAAAGAGACATCACCTATTTGACACAACTTCTTAAACCCAAAGTAGGGTCTATCGATGAATTTGCTATCAGCCCTACGGAATCTATCCAACTTTACCAATATAAATGCTGCTTATATGGTTGGATGTTTTTGTATGTCATTTTTATTCAACACGAACCAAGATTTTGCAATATCAGGCATGCCGCATGGATATTGAGAAAATAACTTCAATAATGCCGAGCTCTGCACAGTCACTACGGTAACGTTGCTAGTAACTCACTTGCTCAGGCATTATGGAAAATCACGCAAGCATAGCGAAAACAGTAAAGCAATGCCTTGCTCACCAAGTAATCACAATAACCTTGGTAATGAGTTGTGCCTATGCATTTTTATTTTTCTTTCTACTCATTTCCATATCAATAAATCACTTTAACGTATAAACAATGATTTTCTATCCTACCTTTTAAAACACACATATTTAGATTTCTTAATTTAGGGTTTGTATAGTTAAATTATTTTTTGGAGGACTTTTTGGCATTGGAGTTTGGTCCCATCTATTCTATATAAAATGATGAATTATGTAATTCAAATAAGGGGAACTTTCATAGGTGGGGCCGGGGCCAGTGGATTGTGAATATGGTGAACTTGGTGGTGGTTGCAGGGAGGCTTTGGCTTGCTGGAATCAGTTGAATGGCGTGGTCAGGGTGGCGGCGTTTGTGGCGGCGGTGCTCCAGTGGTCGCCGGTGAGGGAGGGGAGGGCCTATTTATAGGCAGAGGTGTGTGGCGGCTGTGGCTAGAGACGAAACCTGATGGTTTGTGCAAACCACGGCGAGCAGTTCGGTCTAAACGACGGCGAACTGGGGGCTGTGACATGGAGGATGCAGTTGGTGGTGACGTCTCAATCTCGGAGATGCTAGTCTTGAGGACCGGGAGGGTCGGAATGAAGGAAACACACATGTTACGCTAGCACAAATTCAAAATTTCAACGCGAACACCCAGAACAATAATGCAAGTAGAGGATCACATATCATTACCCTTGAGGCGCAGATGCAACGAAAGAAGAGTTGGAGAAGCCAGTTCTCATGTCACGTGCGTCGAGGTACAGGAATTAGTCATTCACGTCCCGCTCGCGTGCTCGGAAAAGGTCGGGAAAAAGCTCGGCATAGCTCAGGCTTGAGATCGCGAAGCTCAAGAGGCTCTAGCTGAATGTTGACGAAGCTCGGGGAGGATCTCCTCTAACTCAGGGTCTACCGATCAGCACGTTCGGGGTAGCGGCAGTGCCTTTAAATGTATCCATACGTCCATGGGTAGAACACCGTGCACAGGTGTGCTAGCACCTCGTCGCGTAGGAGCGGGAGGGGCGTGGCGGCTAGGGTTCAAGTGGGCCTCTCTCACGTGGCTGCGCCACGCCAGACCTCCTTCATACTAGATGTGCTAGTGGGCTTCTACAATAGTGTGGGGAACAATTCCCGGTATAAGATTTACCCAAAACTAATCCCCTGGGATGAAAAATTACATCACTGCAAAGTTAGTATAAATCCATGTTTGAAAATCATAGTGCGAAATTATTGTGCCAACTTACAAAATACTCCTACCTCTAAGTTTGTGATATAAGATAAACTAGATTTTTTAGCCGAGTGATCCATACTTCCAAGGGAGAGAATTGTCGGTGCATTGCGCACCGGGGTACCCACGCTAAGGAAGAGCAGGACGCGTGGCAGCTCGGCGTAGAGCGGGTGATCAGACCTCCACGCCGAGCCAAAGCAGGACGTGTGGCAACTCGGCGTAGAGCGGGCGACCAGGCCCCGACGCCGAGCCAGAGCAGGACGCGTGGCAGCTCGGCGTAGAGCGGACGACCAAAGCAGCTCGGCGTAGAGCGGGCAACCAGACCCCCACGCCGAGGAAGAGCAGAACGTGTTGCAGCTCGGCGTAGAGCGGGCGATTAGACCCCCACGCCAAGCCAGAGCAGGACGCGTGGCAGCTCGGCGTAGAGCGGACGAACAGACCTCCACGCTGAGGCAGAGCAGGACGCGTGGCGCCTCGCTGAGCAGGCGGGCACCAGCCCCACTCAGCGGGCGTCCGCGCGAAAGGAGGAGGAAGCTTCCCAGCTAAAGCCTCCTCAATGTTCAGTGTATGAGCGGCATTAAATGCAAGGATTTAGGCGTGCAGGACCGAGAGAGATGATTGCCTGCGTTGCAGCCCTGTCCGGCGCACTGTAACGGTCATTCCCTCACTGTGCGATGGCAATGCAAAGCGGCACCTGTGTCAAGCGTCTCCCATGTCCCGTCCGGCCCGTCGATCGGAGGAAGCTATTAAAGATATTGACGTCAGCAGGGGCAAGTGGGGGGTGCCATGACCAGAGTCTCACTGATGGAATCTCTCTCTCTCCCCCTCCCTCCCTCTGACCGACTGTCCGCCCCTTTCAGTATAAAAGGGAGCTGGGGCGGAGGGAGAGGGGGCTGGTTCCAAGTTTTTCTACACATACACACTGTTGTACAAGCTCTCAAGAAGGAGCGTTTCAGACTCCAGAAAATACCACCTTTGCAGGAGTAGGGCTATTACCCGCATAGGGGGTCCGAACCTGGGTAAATCTGGTGTCTCCCGGCGAGCGTGAGTTCGAGCGAGCGAGCGGCGAAAATTCCCCTTGACCGAATTACAAATCTCCCCATGACACAAATCTGTCTGGTTTAGAACACCGACAAGAATTAAGTTCAAAATAGGGGTTCTGTTAATTCAAAATGAACGGTTCCCAAATAATGGGTATGTAACAACCGTACTTGCAGGGTTTTATAGAAATATGGATATTAACTATATGCAATCAATATCAAAGAAGGGTTATAGCTATATTTCATGTGGTAATAATGCAATATTTAAATAAAGACTCATCACTTGATTAAAACCTATTTAAAACATAAAAATGGATTTAAAACAACCCTATCTTCTTTCACCAGAACTTATCTCAATCACCTTTCCAAAAATTATGAGTATTACGAATAAAACAGGCATCACCCAGTTGACACAATCTCATATACCCAAGACAGTGCGACAGTGCCCATCGATGTTTTTGTTATCAGCTCTACAGAACCTATCCAAATTTACCCATATAACAACTTCTTATATGCATGCATGTTTGGATGCCCAATGTGTCATGTTTATTCAATAAAACCCAAGGTTTTGAAATATCGATCCCACATGCTGTGTAGATATTGAGAAAATAGCCTCAACAATGCTGAGCTCCGCACAATCATTATGGTAACCTTGCTAGTGACTCATTTGCTCAAGCATTGCGGAAAACCGTGCAAGCATTGCAAAAACATTAAGGCAATACCCCACCCTCCAAGTCATTACGGTAACCTTGCTAATGACTTGAGCCTATACATTTCCATTTTCCTCCACAATTCACTTCCATATCAATAAAACACTTTATCATATGGACAATGATTTCTATCCTACCTTTTGAAATACACAAATATAGATTTCCTATTATAGAGTATGTAAGGTTCAGCCATTTTTAGGAGAGCGTTTAGCAGTGGAGGTTGGATTATCTATGCTACATAAAATGATGAAATATATATAGTTCAAATAAAGGAATTTTCATAAGAAAATAAATAGAATGTAATGCAATAATTAAATAAATAGCTGACAACTAGGAATTCCAAAGTGCATCAAGGGATAGGAAAACCCGCCTTGAGTAGATTACTCGGATCCTATGAATCTTCCGGATATTTCCAAGTAATTGATTCAGACGTTGACGTATGAATAGTTGAGAAAATCCAATAAACATTTAAGTTAAAATGAAAATGCATGAGGCATGAATGCATGGGAATATGGATTTGGGTGGGACCTCTTTGGGAAAGAGCTTGGGTTGACATGTATGGTGATGGTTTGTACGATTTTAAATATTTTTAGGAAATTTTCATAAATGGGGGGGGTGGCATTACTCCGAATGGAATGATATAAAACGGAGGGAGATTGATATTGGAATTAATTTGGTAGATCTCAGGATGAGAAGGGTGGATGGGGGGTATAATTTTATGTGGGGTTTGAATTTACGGGGATCGGGGTTAATGATAATTTGTGCTTGAGATGGAAAATTCTAGAAGATAAAAGGGTGGAAATTTAGAAAATATAGTTTTAAGTAAAATATTAGGACAAAATGTTCTTATTTGGAATTTTTGGGAATATATCTAAATGTAAAAGACATTTTCCTTATAAAAAGAAGAAGAAAAATTTTATTTTTGAATTTTAAAATTGCAAAGGGGTATTTCATATTTTTTATAAAATTCTATGCTGATTATAGATTTTCTGGATTTTCGGTAGATTTTTTGGATGGAATTTGCTATTTTATTTAAAATAGAAATAGGTTTCTGGATTTAGAAAATAGGAAGGAAAAAGAATGGGCTAAGTGGCTAACAGGACCGAAGCTGGGCCAGCCCATGCGGCTACGCACAGTCGGCGTAAAGCATGCGCAAAGGCTGCCATGCACGCCCAGTGGCAGAGAGGGGGAGAAAATTGTTGCGGCTGACGGGTGGGGCTTGGCGGTTAGAGAGAGAGAGAGAGGAAAAAGGAAGGTGGCGACGGGGATCACCGACGACGGCGAGATGCGGTCCGAGGAGGGGTGTTGGTGCTCGGGAGATGAAATTGAGATGTTGGTGAACCTGTAGGTGGCCTTGGTGGTGCTCGGATGGGTCGGAGATGGCGGCACGGCGAGGTCAGTGTGGCGACGAGCTATGGGGATGACGGCGACGATGCTTCGGCCGGCATGGGAGGTTGGCGATGGCGGTGATAGCTTGGTAGTGAGGAGTGGCTCCTTATTGATGTGGATGCCGTGCCGGGATATGGCCTGAGGTGGCAGTGCGGAGTTTCGCTGGAGTTAGGGAAGAAGGGCGGCGCTGGAGGGGCCTTCGGCGGGGGAGGAGAGGGAACAGGGGCACGGGAAGGAGGCTTGTAGTTCTAATAGGTTGTCGGGGGCCTATTTATTGGCCAAGCGCAATGATGGCGAGCCGGGGACGGCCAGCTATGGCAGCGTCGGCGCTAGACATGGTGGCAAGCAATTGGCGGGTTTCGGGAGGAGATAACGATGTGAGGTGGACGATAGGGATGCCACGGCAGAGAGCTATCCTCTGGGAGCAAAACAATGGCGAAGGAGTTTTGGGGGAAGCGTCGGGGAGATATTCCATTGCATGGCGGTAGAAACCGACGGCGGTGGAGGTTTTAGGGGCGGCGGTGACGTCTGTAGGTTGACGACGAACACGGGCCGTCGGATCTAGGTGAGGACAAGTCGCAACCGTTGGATCTTCTTTGCCGAGTGGGTACGGTGGTTTGGTGATGTGATTGTTTCTGGAACGTCGGATTTGGTGGTACTGATCGGAGCCGTCCGATGCAACTTATCCGCTCGGGTGGGCTTCCTTGGGCCGAATGGCCACGGGCCTTGCTGGGCCAAGGTTTGCGGCGGGAGGGGCAAAGGGGTGACGTCGATGGCGTAAAACCGAAAGGGAAAGCTTATTTTTGTGAATTTCCAGATGGCGTAAAACCGAAAGGGAAAGCGTATTTTTGTGGATTTCCAAAAAAGGAAGGGTGGGGTTTAAATGGATAAATAAATTCTAGAAAATTGATAAATGCTTTAAGAATTTGTAGAAAATTGTAAAAGGCTAAGAAAAATGTGATCTGAAGCTCCAAAAATATAGAAAAACAGGGAATACAAATATGAGATAGTGTAAGAGATGGTTTTCTCTAGAAAAATTAGGAGAAGGCATTTTCTTAATGGGATAAAATGGGAAATGTATTTGAAAAATGTTATAAAATGTATAGTAGCTTTGGGACTTGAATAATGGTTTTCGCGAAAACATTTTCTTGCTAAAATTGGAAATTTTGGGGATGTTACAAATAGTAGCATATTAAAACTCTAAATCCTACGGGGATCCGTATCCGTGTGCAAAACCCACTAACAAATATATCCACTAGGCATGTTCCAACTAGTTAAGTGTGTAACCCGTTAGGTTCATGTGCAAGTCGGCTGTGGACCTACAAACTCGCTTTCCAATCCACAGATCAATAGCGGTACCTAGCAGCACATATTGACCCCCAAATGCACAAAATGATTCTCATCGGCTGAACATTGATACACTCACATACCGATCTTTTTACTACGTGACACCAGTCAAGCTCAATGCAAGATGTGCGCCATCCTTGCGATAGCTCGAGCATTTACTAGTCAATAGGATGGATATAAGTTGTGATTAACCATTAATCACATTGACATGGTTGCGCACTTTCCTTATCCATCCACGCCAAGGGCCTAGAGGTATCTCCTGCTATTAAGTAGGGTCAAATTCCATCTTGATCTATCACACCCCTACACCATGTTTCATGGCATACCTATAAGTTATCTTTATATCCACCCAGTTACGGAGTAACGTTTGACAACCCTAAAGTGTGGGACTACACATGCCAAGACTCTACGATGATCTCTGTTCTAAGGACCATATAGACGTACCACTTGAGACAACAATCTGATGTCACTTCTAAGATAACAATCTCAACAATGTCTCAGAATAGGTCAATCCAACTATCCACGTTCGCTAACATGTGTCCATATTATTGATTTGATATCTCTATATCTATGGTAAGTGAAACAGTGCCATAAATCAATACATGTGCTAATCAAATTATTACCGCTCCATGTAATGATATGGATTAGGGATCATTTAAAATAATATCATATTGACAATTGTGTTTCATAACCAAGTCGTACTTGATAAACAAAGTCATGGCATTTATTTATGGATCCGATAATCAAAGTTAACCAAAGTACATGAACAAAAATGTATTACAATATCTCATATGATTGATTTTGGGAATATCCCCAACACGTAAACAGCGACGACGAGCGATTTCGGCTAGCGACACCATGGCAGTGGCGGTGCAGTCACGGGGGAGACAAACAATGGTGGACATTGGATTAAGCATAGAAACTATGGGCGCAGTTGGATCGAATTAGCCGAAGCGATACGGCGAGAGGTGACGTGGATGTACGAGGGTTGTTAGATCTGCAGGGGAAATCCTAGTCGTTGGCTATAATTTAAACACACCAGTGGGCCGGGTTGGGGTGACATCAAAGACGCATTCCCGAAAGAGAAAGCGTATTCTGGGGAATTTCCAAAAAGGGAAAAGGGGTTAAGGAAAATTGAAAATTATTTTCAGAAAATAGATAAATTTCTAAAAATCCAGGAAAATGAGGAGATTTCAAATATGTAATAAAATTTTATGTTTTATGGGATATATTTCCTTGGAAAATCAAGTTATTGGCATTTCCTATTACATTATCCGAGGTGTTTCGGTCAGTTCTCGATCTTTTATGTGGGTTCCCGGTTCGCATTAGATATAGTTCATACTTTATCCTCGGTGATTGATCATACCATAAAGCTTAGGTGTGAGTATTAAATTCTTGTGTAGGCGTGATGTCTAGACTTTAATTTAACTTGGAATGCACCTAACCCCACGGACTGTGTGGTAGGTAGCAGGTGAAGATAGCCCTGCCTATCCTTTGCATTCCACCACGTTTAGGTTGGCACGTAGAGGTCCTTACACCATCATAACTATAATTACCGCTCTGCGGTTATTTGTATGGTGGTATCTGAAGCAGGTAAAAGTAGATAAGAATTGGTTGAGCTACCCAGCTAGATAGTAGGCTACGTGAACCCCGGGCCAGAAGACCCTCTCTACCTGTGGAAGCCTTCTCTTCTCTGTCGTCACTTTCCCCCGGACAAATTAGTTTATAGATTGGTACACTTCTCGTTCCCTGTGGAAATCGATACTGTGGAATACCTCCGGGTGAAAGCTATATCGGTATCCGTACACTTGAGAACTACCCAGCTAGATAGTAGGCTACGTGAACCCCGGGCCAGAAGACCCTCTCTACCTGTGGAAGCCTTCTCTTCTCTGTCGTCACTTTCCCCCGGACAAATTAGTTTATAGATTGGTACACTTCTCGTTCCCTGTGGAAATCGATACTATGGAATACTTCCGGATGAAAGCTATATCAGTATCCGTACGCTTCAGAATTTTGTTGGGCTAAGGACCGCCAACACGGGAAACGGCGTCGCGAGCAAAGTCAGTGACGCGCCCGAGCACTGTCTCCATGGCCAGCAACCACCACTACAATGGAAGGCTTTGCCTCGACACCCTTTGCTGCCGCTGTTCAAGACGCCAACATCAACGAGCTCTGCTACTGCCTCCCCCTCTCTCTGCGCTGGAGTACGCCAGTGAACTTCATTGGGGATCAGGAGTGGAGAGGAAGAAGAGAAAGATGGCGGTTTGATGTAACCAGATTGTGAAGGCAAGGGTAAAATGCTCTGGTTTGAGAAAAAATGTGCCACGTAGCGTCTTAATGGCATAAATGCAAAAACGTTGGTTTTATAAAGATAAATATTCAGATACAAACTTTGCGGTGGTATTTATAAGATATGTACACTCTGCCGTGTGGCATCTATGCTAAAATCCCTATATTAATAGACAAGTCCAATAAAAAAATATTCCCTCCATTCCAAAAATAACAGCCATTTTATACTTGTCCTACGTCAATATTTTAAGAAATTATCCACAAATTTTTTTAACTATTTAGATTGGGGAAATGAAAACCATATAGATAAATTTATCCTGAAAAACACTTCCATAATATCATTTCTTGGATTTATAAATAAATTGCAATGGTAATTATTGTCAAAGTTGTATTTCGAAGACCATGTCAATGTTCAAAATAACTATTATTTCATAATAGAGGGAGTATATGATATGATTATGAAGAACTAATATGGTAACATTAATTAATTGTACATGCTTCGAGCATATGGGCTAAGTGATGCATGGCGCACAATATCAACGAGATCACAAATTAATTTCTAGAAATGAGACCAACCTATAGATGGCCAAATGGGCCGCTGACACGGTCCGGCCCGAGCCCGACTAGGCACGGGCCCGTTTAGACACGGCCCGTTTAGGAACGGCTGAGAAACAGGCCTTGCCGTGCCGGCCCATGGGCCGAGGCCAAGGCCCAGGCACGGCACGATAGCCTTAAAACCGTGCTGGGCCGGCCCGAGGCAAGACGGGCTAGATGGGCCTTGTCGGCCCATTTAACAAAAGGCTAAGAAAATATCCTCAAAATATCGACCATATGGGCTAAGTGATGCATGGCGCACAATATCAACAAGATCACAAATTAATTTCTAGAAATGAGACCAACCTATAGATGGCCAAATGGGTGGCCCGGTATAGCCCGGCCTGAGCCCGACTAGGCACGGGCCCGTTTACCCATGGCTGAGAAATAGGCCGTGCCGTGCCGGCCCATGGGCTGAGGCCAAGGCCCAGGCACGACACGATAGCCTGTAAAACCGTGCTGGGCCGGCCTGAGGCACAACGGGCTAGATGGGTCATGTCGGCCCATTTAACGAAAGGCTAAGAAAATATCCTCAAAATAGGTAAAAAGAGGCCACTAGGCTTTGAACCTAAGATCTAAGGCTTGTTTCCACCTCTGATAACCAATAGTACGCTTATTCGTTTGTGTATATTCCATCATAGTTTGTTATAATATGCATACTATTAAATGAAAATAAAACAAAAACTAATCGTGTCATGCCCGTGCTGGCCCACAGGCCTAGCCTTCGGCCCAAGTACGGCTCGGCCGATCGTGCCGTGCCTGCCCGGGCCCTATCTATATCGTGTCGTGCCATGCTTCGGACCGGGCCAAAATGTCGTACCTCGTGCTGGCCCTTTTAGCCCGGTCCATTTGGCCATCTATAGACCAACCCAAAAATTCCATTGTTGCATTGGGGGTGCTATTAAATGTTATTGGCTATTCAAGTCGATTCGTATTGTGAGTTCATTTATGTTACTAACTTTATTTCCTCTTTCCACGCATTTATTTATATTCCCTAGAATGGAAGTCCAAACTACCTAATACCGATTTAACTGGAGTATCAACACTTGCAATGCGATTATTTAATTAATATTCTACTCCCTTCGTTTTTTTGTTTGATGCCTTTAACTTTTTGGCACGTCTTTAACCATTCGTCTTATTCAAAAATTTAGTGCAAAGATGTAAAAAAATAAGTCATATTTAAAGTATCTCTCAGCAAAAAAAATGATATTTATAAAAAAATTTGAGTAAGACGAATGGTCAAAGCCGTGTCCAAAAGTCAAAGGCGTCAAACAAAAAAAAAGGGGTAGTATTTTTCAAAGGGAAATTCTTGGGGATGGGATCCCGTCCGGGCAGGATCCGAACTGGATCGGCCCCCCTCACGCGCTGTGCAGAGGAAGAAGAAGGGAAGAGGAAGGAGGAAGGAGGAGGGAGGAGCGAGGAGCGAGGAGGAAGAAGAAGGCCTATCTCGCCATCGTCAAGATCGCCGTCAACCTCGCCGCCGGCCATTCGAGTTAGGGTTCGGGATGGGGTTCGGGTTTGGATTTGAGCCGGGGAAGGGGGCGGCATGGCGGTGGGTGGGGTTCGTCGGGGGCGGCGGCTCTGCCGGAGCCGGGGGAGGGGGTGAAGGCGGTCGACCGGCGGTGGAGCGGGGACCGTCCCTCACCCCCTCGGGTTTGGGTGGGCAGCGACTGCGGGAGGCTGGTGCGGCAGAGCGGCCGGTGGCGAGGGCGCCGCCAGGTGGGGAGGAGGAAGGAGACGGCGGGGGCGGCGGAGGTGCGCGGAGCACCATCGGGACGGAGGAAGGATGCTGCGGGAGAAGGGAAGCGTGCGAGAGAGCGAGCGAGTGAGGGGCGGGGGGGGGGTGGAGGAAGGAGGCGGCGGGAGAAGGGAAGCGGGCGAGAAATCGAGCGAGTGAGGGGGCGGGGGACACGTGGCGCTAGTCCCCCTTTTTCAAATGGTAGGAGCCAAATGTAAACCGTCCTCTATATCTACGGTGTTTCAGCTGATCGCATCCCTGATTTTATTACCCTCTCAGATGAAGTTACGTGCACCCCCAATTTGCCGGCCGCTCGATGTGTTATCTGACGTAAATATTTGGGATAGATTTCATAGTTTACAACGTCAAAGTTTCACAGTTTCAGAATTTGCCATCTCATCTACTCATCTAGTTGACATGTGGGATTGCTTCAGACTGATAAATTATGAAGCGGTGCAAATTCTAAAACTTCCAAGGGATCGACACCGTCCACGTCGCAGCTTCATTGCTTAAAGTTTAGTCTAAAGCCCCAGATAACACAATTATATAGTACCCTAGTAATTAAGGTTCATGGAGGTGTTTGGCTAAGCATGCATTTCCTCCATGGGATTAGGGAATGCCTAATGCAAACCCATTTTCCTCCTGGCTCATCACTATATATTCATCCACTTTTCAATAATTATCCTATCTCTTTTTACATTTTCTTCTCGTATATTTTATTCCCCACCCTACTGCTATATTATTATGGGTTACAAATACAGGTAATTCAAGGGTTGCATTAGCATGGAAGACGCATGCGTACGTAGGTAGCTTATGTGCGAATCAACATTGGCCACCGGCCGTACGTGTGAAGGGCGACTATATAGTGTTGGGGGTCGCTATTTGGCGTGACCCTACAGTCGTGGAGTGTGTGAGCGCTGAGAGAGAGAGAGCTCATGCATGGAGGATGGAGCAAGCGAACGCATGCAGGGCGCATGCAAGGTACGAAGGCGGAAGCGGAAGGGAGGAGGAGGACCTCCATCATTTCTTAACAAGTATGTATGCTAACCTCTTTTTAAAAAGCAGGCGTCTCATATTGAACATTTAATGGGAAGATTTTTATGGAACACGTATAAAAAAAAGGAGCGGACCACAGGACGGACGTCCGTTCGTCCTTCACGACGATCGGACGCTCCTGATCCAACTTTGGCCCAAAAAATCCCGCACCATCGTTCCAGCCAGTGCGCGGAACAAAAAATCTCTCGCGTTGTTTCAGTGGAGCCAATCCATATAAACCGCGCTCTCTCTCCCCATGCTGCATGCGATGACGTCATCGCTGACGTCAGCGAAGATTCATTTTTTCGTTTTTCTTTAAACGATCATAAACTTTTGACTGGGAGTTCCAATCTACAAACCGTTTTCACCAACGTGTTCCTCGCATTTTTTCGAACAAAACAAGACCCATGTTGCTATATAAATTTTTACTGGAACAATTTATCTATATTAATAGAACAATTAATTTGAACTATTGGAACAATACGTCTAATACGATGGAACAATTTGGTATTTGGCCTACTGGAACAATAGGCTAAGCCCAATTGGAATAATACATTTGGTCTGATGGAACAACTTGCATATCTATTGGTACAATGTATTTGGCCTGCTGGAATAGTAAAAAGAAATGCCTACTAGAAAAAGAAGGTTTGCCTACTGAAACAATAAGTTTTGCCTGCTGGAACAACAAGGTTTGCCTACTGAAACAAATAAAAGTTGACTACTGGAACAATAAGGTTTGTGCTATAAGAACAGTTGAACTTTGCCTACTGGAACAATAACTTTTGCCTTATATAGAACAATAAATTTACATTATAAAACAATAACGTTTGCCTTCTGAAACAAATAAAGGTTTTGACTACCGGAACAATAAAGTTTGCCTACTGGAACAATAAAGTTTGTCCTACTGGAATAGTTGAGCTTTGCCTACTGGAACAATAACTTTTGCCTTCTAGAACAATAACTTTTTGCCTTTTGGAACAGTAACTTTTGTCTTCTGAAACAAATAAGGTTTTGTCTACTGGAACAATAAAGTTTACCTACTGGAACGATAAATTTTGCCTACTGGAATAATAAAGTTTGTCTGTTGGAACAATGAGTCTAGCCTCCCGGAACAATCTATCTTGTCTGCTGGAACAATGAGTCTAGCCTCTCCGAACAATCAATCTTGCCTGCTGGAACAATGTTTATACCTGTTGAAACAATGTACTATTATTTCATAATAGAGGGAGTATATGATATGATTATGAAGAACTAATATGGTAACATTAATTAATTGTACATGCTTCGAGCATATGGGCTAAGTGATGCATGGCGCACAATATCAACGAGATCACAAATTAATTTCTAGAAATGAGACCAACATATAGATGGCCAAATGGGCGGCCCGGCCTGAGCCCGACTAGGCATGGGCCCGTTTAGGCACGGCCCGTTTAGGCACGGCTGAGAAACAGGTCGTGCCGTGCCGGCCCATGGGCCGAGGCCAAGGCCTAGGCACAGCACGATAGCCTGTAAAACCGTGCTGGACCGGCCCGAGGCACGACGGGCTAGATGGGCCATGTCGGCCCATTTAACAAAAGGCTAAGTAAATATCCTCAAAATAGGTAAAAATGAGGCCACTAGGAAAAAACCTAAGATCTAAGACCATCTCCAACCAAGTCCCTTCCCGATGCCTAGTTGCTTCGCGATGGAAAAAACCCCGAGACAAGACCGCCGACGCCTCTCCAAGGGCGTTGCTTCCCGGAAGCAAATTGCGTCCCGTTGGAGAGAGAAACCCTTCGCGTCGGGATCCTCTCTCCATTCCCTTCGTGCGCAAGGTTGCTGGTTGCAAGCAACGACCGGTGAGTCGCGCGCTTGGGCTGAAGGTGGAAGAGGGCAAGGTTGTCGCGACGCAGGCGGTGAGGTCGGTCCGGGTGGAGGCGGCGGAAGCAGCGGCGGGCATATCCGCGCTCCGGCGACCGGCGGCGACTCGGAATCGACCACCTGCAGCGCGTACGCACCGCCGACGACTGTGGAAAGGCAAGTTCTTCGATTCAAATCCTATGCACTTCAATCTTGTTGCATGTAGAACAATTTACACGGCGGATTCGCGTCGATCTGGGAGCGATTTGGGGCTGATTTAGGGCCGACTAAGGTGGATCTTGCCAATTTCCGTAGATTTTGGAAAGGTTGGGGCCGATTAAGATCTATGAGCGATTTGGGGCCGATTTGGGGGTGATCTGGGGCGATTTGAGTTGAATAGGTTCGCAGGAGCACTGCCTTCTTCGGTCTCCAATCTGTCCACTTCGCTCACGCGCCTCTCCCTCTCTCAGAATGAAATTTCTGAGAATATACCTGCAAATATTGCCAATCTAATTAGAAATATTGCCAAATTTATGGGAATATACCTGCAATCTAATTTTGAGTTCTTCCTATCTTTGTCTAGCAAAAGTATTATGTATATTTCTCTCATGTGTTAGCTAGCTAATCAAGGACTAGTTCATACCTTTTGCTTCCTCCACATCCCATATTTTAATTGTTTCATTTGCTGCTCCAGCACCTACCATAACTTCAGAGGAGTCAAAGCTCACAGATTGTACTGGACTTGTGAGGCCGGATAGGCTCTGCAATGCATAATTGTCATTTGTTATAGACAGTCACCCTCACTTCTATGTAGAAAAGTAACTGGCTTCAAAAGAAAATTTTCCATCCAGTGCAAAGCAATAGAATCCGCTATTCCTTTTTTTATCCGATGGCTATAGTTAAAAGGAAATAATTTATAAAATATACCTTTTCACCGTTATCTTGTTCAGGTTTGAGTAATTTTGTTTTTCCAATAACTATACAGATGTCATATTCTTTCTTGCGGAAGCTATCATTTTTCTATACTGGTTTTTCATATTTATATTATTCTACTAAATTATTTTATAAACCTAATTAAGTTACAATTTTACCACTGTGTACTTGTTTTTATTGTGACATGTAAATGATGTCATAATACATATTTTTAAAATATTTAATTGCATTTTTACTTTTTTAATATCTTTTTGACGGGATTATATTTTTACAATTTTTTATAATATTTAATTCATGTCAATACATTTTTTTAAATTTTAATAATAATTCAATGATCGGAATACATTATACGAAATTTTTACAATATTTAAATCCATCGTACCCAATATATCATACGCTGGTATATGCGAAAATAAATCCTGGTATAAATACGGTATGTGATATGGCGGTTATGAAAGAATGTTAAAATATGTAGGATGGGAAAGGAAGGGAATGTGGGAAGAAATTCTGTTGGAGAACGGGACTGGGAAGAGAATGAAGTCTGGGAAGAAAATCACTTTAGAGGTGTTGAAGAGAACGGTGGGAAGAAAAACGGTTGGAGATGGTCTAAGGCTTGCTTCCACCTCTGATAGCCAGTAGAACACTTGTTCGTTTGTGTATATTCCATTATAGTTTGTTATAATATACAGACTATTCAATGAAAATAAAACAAAACAAAAACTAATCGTGTCGTGCTCGTACCGGCCCATGGGCCTAGCCTTCGGCCCAAGTACGGCCCGACCGATCTTGCCGTGCAGGCCCGGGCCCTATCTATATCGTGTCGTGTCGTGATTCAGACCGGGCCAAAATGTTGTGCCTCGTGTCGGCCCTTTTAGCCCGGCCCATTTGGCCATGTATAGACCAACCCTAAAATTCCATTGTTGCATTAGGGGTGCTATTAAATGTTATTGGCTATTCAAGTCGATTCGTATTGTGAGTTCATTTATGTTACTAACTTTATTTCCTCTTTCCACGCATTTATTTATATTCCCTAGAATGGAAGTCCAAACAATACTCCTAATACCGATTTAACTGAGTATCAACACTTGCAATGCTATTATTTAATTAATATTCTACTCCCTCCGTTTTTTTGTTTGATGCCTTTGACTTTTTGGCACGTCTTTAACCATTCGTCTTATTCAAAAATTTAGTGCAAAGATGTCAAAAAAAGTCATATTTAAAGTATCTCTATTGATAAAACAAATCACAGCAAAATGAATGATACTTATAAAAAATTTTGAGAAAGACGAATGGTCAAAGCGTGTCCAAAAGTTAAAGGCATCAAACAAAAAAAAACGGGGTAGTATTTTTCAAGGGAAACTCTTGGGGACGGGATCCCATCCTGGTGGGATCCGGACAGAATCGGCCCCCCTTGCGCGTTGTGCAGAGGAGGAAGGAGGAAGGAGGAAGGAGGAAGAAGAAGGCCTACCTCGCCGCCATCGACCTCGCCGCCAGCCGTTCGGGTTAGGGTTCGGGGTGGGGTTCGGGCCTGTTGTAATAAAATGAGGCAAAAAAAAGAAGATTCGGAACTCTTTCAGCAATGTAAAAATATTATATCCCAAACGATGTAGTACTGTGGCTCCATGGAAATGCTAAATTTGGTGTAAGTCCAAATTTTGAGGAACCAGCAACGAACTTTCCCCTGATGGTTTGCGATCTGGTTGATGTCGATCTTGCTACGCTATTATGTTAATCTGTTGTGTATTTCTGAAGGTGTAGCGCTTATTATGCTTGCTGATAAACTATTGGTATCATCTATACAATTAACTACAATTGTTCTGAACTTTTCCAATGCATCTTTAATAGTATAATCTATGCAATTGCCTAGCCAGCCAAAAAAAAGGCCGGTGTCCCACAAACGAGGAACAGCCTCGGCGCGCCATGGGCGCGCGTACCCATCTAGTTGTAAATATCTCCGCAACATACAATATCAGGAATAATGATATTGAAAGTTCTGTTGTTGCACGTGGAGATCTCTGGAGGCTGGAGGCATCACGTGGCGGTTCAACTTCTGCAAATGATAGCTCGCCTCTTTATCTTATTTCAGTTGGGTCCTTTATCTTGCCAATGATATATCTGTTTGATATAATCAGGATTCAAGGGTGATTCTTCAATACCCGTTCTCTACACCTTATTCTGAAGAAAGTTTAAATTTTTTGGTTGTTAGGAATGTATACTCATATAATCAAAGTTCACCACTATCGGTTTATCGTTATCAGTACAAAACCCCCTTTCAATGGCAGGTAAGAGATTGTAGAGATGATAGTACTAGGGCAAACCATGTTATTAACATGACTGAAACTAAACTGTGCAAACCTGACATATATTATTGCATCTTAAATTTGGTTATCAGTAGCAAACTGAAACTGCATCTCTTAGTTCTTTGTTCATTACAACTCGAGTTTTGTGGCAAAAATAGCATGCACCGGTAGTTTATTCATTCTAGCTTGCCACACCTTGTCTAATCGACAACTTGCAAAGTTTTTATTCATTCCAAATTAACTGGCTCTGTACTTGTTCCAGAAAGTTTATGTCATATATTAGGTAAATCTGCACCGGCATTCATCCACCAAGGCGGTATACCTAAACGTCAGGTCCTATCCGGATCTGTTGCTACCTCATGCTCCTGTCAATTGCCTCATTGATTCCTCAGCAATATATTTGCTTGTTCTGTGTAATGGTGCACTTTTCTGTGAAATCTATTGGTGTAACTTGAACTCATCTAAGAACTTTTCGCTTGCAATTGGAATACCTCGAGGAATGTCTTCTTAAGGAATCTAATCAAGAGGAAATGGAACAATGGTGTTTTTCATGTAATTCTAGTTCCTCAATTTGCAAGCATTGTGTTGCACACATGTGTTTTTTTTTTGTTTAAGCGTTTTTCAAGGACTAGTTCAAGAATTTGTTTGTGTGTCATGTTTTGATGACAAATTGAATTGTATTTATGTTGCCATGTACAATGTGCCGATGAATATTTCTATTATTTGGTCACTTGTTAATTTATAATGAATTTATTTATGTAAAAATTGTTTGGATTTATTTATGTGATGACAAATTGTGAGCTATAATGGGGTCCAAATACATTATTGGGCTAGAATTAATGAGTTTTCCAAATTGATTTGGTTTTGAATAATTATGACGATAAAATTCGTCACAACATTTTGCACCATCCTACTCATTTGTTTGTGACGTTTTTGTTTTAAATTGTGACGATTCATAGCGTTATAATTCATTGTGACGATGAAACGTTCGTCACTAATTTTGTGTCGTTTTTCCTTGTTTTGTCATGGAAGGGCTTTAGAGACGCACCTTCTGTGACAGATTGATTTTCGTCATAGGAGTGTCACAGATTGGATACGGTGACAAAAAACCCCTCTTTGCGACGATATTTGATTGTCACAAAAGGCCATATTTCTTGTAGTGAACTGCACTATCCAAGCTAGTGCCTCAAGTAGTGCATGCTCGTGCGTGGACATAAAATGTTGGAGGGTTGTGATTGGCTGGCCGTGTGAATGCTAATCAAGCGGCTGCACATGCTAATCACACACCTGGGTGGACGGCGTGGGATGTTGGGCTGTTCACTTGCGCGCTGCATGGGCCGTCGGGCCGTGCGGGTGTCCGACGCTGGTCGGACGTCCGCATGGAAGCATTTTTGGTAAAAAATTAGAAATTTAACTATGAAACTTTGGAAAATTAATAACTATGAAATTTTGGCAAATATACATATAAACAAGAGCAAACTCTGATGAACCTGGAATAATAAATACTGAAAAAATTTGAAAGAGCTACGAATGAAACTTGAAAAAGACCAATGAAAATTTGGTAAGTCCTGATAAAACATGGGAGTGCAATGAAACTCGGCTAACTACTAATGAAACATGAGAAAAAGTACTCACACAACTTGGATAATGTACCGATGAAAAACTTGATGAAAAAACCAATGAAACTTGCCTACCTACCGATGAAAATTGATGATGGAAACATTTTCCGTTGGACCTCCCTATGCAAATAAGAGATGTGACAAAGGAACATATACAAAGTTCAACAGAAAAAAGCAAGTTCCGCACGTACATTGTTGAGGTTCCCATGAGTAAAATAGGTGATCAACCTCTCAATGCAAACTAAAGAAGTTTCGCAATAACAAAAAAAGGTTTAACAGTTATAAATCAAGTTTTACATTTACATTTCTAAGGTTTTGTGTGATTGTGCGAAAATGGGTGGGGTTCACCTCTTTCTAGCCTTTTTCTTCTCCACATCCAATGTGGCCTTACACCATGCTCGTTGGATTCAACAGTCAAAAGCTCGCTCATTGTCCTTATTAGAGATAATGATAAAGAGAATGGATGGGAAAGGAAGAAGAAGATAGATAGAGAAATAAAGGGGAGACAAAACGATGGTGATCGACGGCGGATGACGGCAAGCGCCGGTGGTGGTGTTGACCGGCGAGCAGCAAAGTGCCTGGAGCTCGGCTCGCTATCTAGCCCTCTGTTGCTTCTATGGTGAAAATGGCGATGAACCTGAGAAAAAAAAGGTACTCCCTCCATTATAAAATAATAGTCATTTCGAACATTGGCACGGTCTCTATAATACAACTTTGACCATAAATTTTTTTTAAAAAAATTACTTATAATGCATTAAAAGTTATAATACTATGAAAGTTAGTTAAGACCGAAGTCTTGTGATCATTGAATTAAAAAATTATTGTGTGTACGGGGCGATGTTTACGGCAGTGTATAAACTAGATATTTTATGCACTTCTCTGATAAGCATGTCTTTTTTTTTTCCATAGACAAAACTAGAACGGACAATTCTAGATTTTTCACTATCTTTTAACAGACCTTTATCTGTAGACCTAGCGCAGCCTTACAACGCCTTAGCAGTGCCACAAGGGCCACTGGATTTTGCAACAATGACCTGGAAACAGAACCATCCTTTTTAGACAAAGGAAGCTTTATTGATCTCAGACAATTACATCAAGGAGATACAATCGATCCAAGACCACAACCGGCCTCTGCATAGCTAGGATGCACACAGCCAAAGACTAACAAAGAAAAACGACAAGACGAAAACCATCCTGTCACAGAAAGCTACAACACAACTAAATCTTCAAAACCGAGCACCACCAAAAACAACACTTAGACTACGATGAAGGCTCTCCAAAAGCAATGCCTCCAAGAAGGGAACGACACAAAAGCATGCCGTCGTTGCCATGGTCCAAGCAGTAAAGATCAGACCATAAGTTTTCACCCTGTAGAGCAAATTCATCGAACTCCAGACAATGCCTTCAACAAGGGAGCGACAACGATGCCGCCATTGCCAGGTACAACCAGCTAAGGTCAGACCTAGAGATTTCTCCCCGGAGTCAACGAACCGGTACCCAAAAGCACCGCCAAACCGAAGTCCCCCAATGTTGCCTCCCCCTACAAACCAAGCCAGCGCTGCCGAAGCGCCCAGTCTTGGCCTACTACAAACGGCAACAAACTTGTTGACAAGCAAACCTTCTTCAGATACACACCCCACAACAACAGAGACGCGAGATAGCCAAATGGCACACGTCTAGAGTTCGCAGGAACCATCTGAAGGCGAGATGAGTCGCCCAAATAAGCGAAGCCGTGAGTCGATGCCAAGGTGACTTTTGTCTCCGGGCCATCAGGACAACCACTGGTTAAGATGAAGATGTTCTTGCGAGAAAAGGTTGCACAGATGTCACCGCCGCCAGATCGACGCGGATCTGGAAAGGAAGCAGAAGGGGAAGAAGAAGAGAGGGGCCGCCTTGCTGCTCCATCCCGATGGAGAGACGCCGGCGGTCAGCGCCGTGAAGGCCCGGCGGCAGCCATGGGAACGGCCGGCCGAAATCACAGCCGACGCCGCCGCTGGGAGGGGCCGAGCTGGAGGGCGCTACAATGAAGAAGCCGAGGAGAGGGAGACAGGGAGGGGGAGTACGCAGGCGGGAGGAGAAGGGGGTGCTCGACGGGGCGGCGGCAGCGGCTAGGGAGAAACCCTAGCTAGCCGTCGGACGGGGAGGGAGACGGCGAGGGAGGGAGACCTGGAACGGCGGGGAGGGAGACGGGGAGGGAGGGAGACCTGGAAGGAGGTGCTCGACGGGGTGGCGACGGCTAGGGAGAAACCCTAGCCACCGGGGAGGAAGGGAGACGGTGGTATTAATCACCACTCCTACCATTCGTAGAACAAAAATAAAAATCCTACCATTCGTAGAGAACAAACACACTGGTCAACGAATAGATCGAGAATCAAAGATATCAACCCTATCCAAAGCACCATTGAGGAGGTTGCCAACACCAACCACCACGTTGAAGAGACTTGAAAGGGAATTTATTCTTACCTTGTCGATCAGCCATCAACATGGCCACCGAAGACAAACGGTCAGCAAATCCTCTAACCTTAGCTAGACACATATCTAAACTAAAATTTCAAATCAGGGTGCTGCAACGTCGTGGCCAAGATGCTAGAGAAGCTCCTTAAGGAGTGTCGTCCCCGGGACCTAGATAACTACAAGGACCTAGATCCCGCGTCACTGGGTTTCCAGCGGGTTAAACAGGTGGTGGCGTACATCCACGGGGTTCCGCTACCTACCCCGCGAACACCAAGTACAAGCTCATGCTGAGAGAGGTGTGCGCCACCGAGCCCAAGCTGAGGTCAAGAAGGCTGCTGAAGTGGTCGGAGGAGCCGATCAACTTCAGTCAGGCCGACCACCCTGCTAGCACTGCTGGTCTAGGGCACCTACCGATCATGGTTTCGCCCATGGTTCGAAACGTGAAGCACGGGCGCATGCTGGTGGACGGGGGAGCTCTATAGACCTCCTGTCCTCACGGGTATTTCGAATGCTCCAGATCCCGGAGCAGGAGCTGCTCCCGACGATGTCTTTCTACGGTGTAACGCCGGGAGTTGAGTGGAGGCCTTTGGGACGAATATGTCTCCCCATGACGTTTAGGGACGCGGAGAATTTCAGGGAGGAGTTGGTCGACTTTGAAGTCACCGATTTCGACCTTCCCCTACACCGCCCTTCTAGGGCGCCCTGCCCTCACCAAGTTCATGGAGGCCACCCACTATGCGTATATGGTGGTGAAGACCCCCAGGCCGAGGGGTCCAATCGTTGTCAAGGTGGACCACCATGAAGCGGTGCGGCGCGACAAGAAGGCCCTGGACATGGCTGGCGCCGTTTGGGCGCAACCCTCCGACGCGGCCCTCCCAAGGGCGCCTCCAGCGAAGACCCGTGCCTCTACTGGCTCTGTCGGCGAGGTTAAGGTGGTCTCCCTGAGTGACGCCGAGCTCACAAAGACCGTCAAGGTGGGCGTCAATCTTGGCGCCAAATAGGAAGGCACGCTCGTCACCTTTCTCCGGTCGAATGCGGAAGTGTTCGCTTGGTGGCCGTCTGACATGACTGGTGTCCCCTGGGAGGTGATTGAGCATCAGTTGGCAATGCTTCCTGGTGTCCTCTCAGTTCGGCGGTAGGCACCGGAGCGGCAGGATGCCATCCGTGAAGAAGCCGACAAGTTCATGCACGTGGGCATTATCAGAGAGGACGCTCATCCTAAGTGGCTGGCCTACCCCGTGCTCGTCAAGAAATCCAACGGGAGGTGGCGAATGTGTGTGGACTTCACCAACCTCAATAAGGCATGCCCACATGACCCGTACCCTCTTCCTCGCTTCCCTGGGCCGGTTCATCGCCCTCCCAGTGGAAAAGAGCCTGCCCTCGTTCAAGCTGTTAAAGAAGACCGAGTGTACGACGGAGGCACAACAGGCCTTTGAAGACTTGAAGAAATATCTTTTGTCCCCCCGGTAATGGTGGCACCGGACCCGGGCGATCCGTTGATCCTCTACATCGCGGCAACTCTGGCGATAGTGAGCGCCGCCCTCGTCACTGAGCGGGAAGGTGTTCAAAGGCCGGTGTACTACGTTAGCAAGGTGCTCCACGACGTAGAAACAAGGTACCTGCAGGTTTAGAAGATGCTGCATGCGGTGCTGGTGGCGGCTAGGTAGCTGCGCCATTACTTCTAGGGGTGGGAAATCATGGTGCTCATCGCCTATCCCCCAAGGAAAATCCTGCACAACCGCGAGGCTGAAGGCCGCGTGGCCAAATGATCGGTGGAGCTAGGGGAGTTCGGCCTCAGGTTCGCCCCTGCACTGCCATCATGGGCCAGACATTGGCAGAATTTGTTGCTGAGTGGACAGCCGCTGAGCCAGAAGCTAAAGAAACTCCTACCATCCCGCCCTGGACTCTCTTCTTCGATGGTTCGTTCAAAATCGAGGGCACGAGGGCTGGGGCTGTTTTGGTCTCTCCGGAGGGAGACACCCTCCAGTACGGTATCGTTGGACTTCAAGGCTACTAACAACGTCACGGAGTACGAAGGGCTGCTCGCATGCCTGCGCGCGGCCGCCACGTTGGGCATTCGGTGTCTCCAAGTCAAGGGCGATTCTCTCCTGGTGATCAATCAAGCACGCAAGGAGTTGCAGTGTGCGGATCCGGTGATTGCGGCGTACCTGGCAGAGGTCAGGAAGGCAGCGCGCCATTTCGACGGGGTGGGATATGAGGACATGAATTGATCGAAAACCTGTAGAAAAACTGATTTCTCGCAAAACCAAGGTTAGATCTATTCAAGAATACTCAGAACAAGCCAATACCAATAGTTTAAACACTAATCAAGACTAAGACGAAAAACACAGCGATTTTTGTTTACCGATGTTCGGATCTTTGAAGGGAGATCCTACTCACCGTTAGGGAAGGCAGAAAGCCCGGATCACCAAGACCCTAATCCCTTCCTGGCGAAGTACACAACACTCACCGGCGATCACTAGTTGAATCCTTTTCCTTGCGGAGGTAGATTCGCACTTTCACAAACTCTGGAGGCACAACACACGAAGATCGGAGGCTTACCGATGACACCTAGCCATCTGGGAGCCCTTCAAGCCTCCAAGAGTAACAAATGTGACGAAGAAATTAGGAATCGCTAAGTGCTCAAGAATTGGAAGACTCTAATTCGTGGAGCACTTGGGTGCCTTGATCTCTCTAGATCTTAATTTCACAAGATGAACAAGAGAGAGACAAAGGCTAGGGTTCTTGAGAGAGATGATGAAGAATATGAATTAGGTTCAAATCAGGACGTAATCAGAGTGTGTAACCTTTGGCAGGTATTAGAGAGGACTTTAAATAGGGAATTCCGAAAAGTAGCCGTTGCTGCCCTTAATCCCGCATCGGATGTTCCGACCCCGTCGGATGTTCCGACAGCCATCGGATGTTCCGATGGACTGCTTACTGGATGGCACTGAAAACAGGTAGGCTGGATTCACCATCGGATATTCCGACCCTCGCGGATGTTCTGATGGTGTAGGTTATGTATAGTGTATTTTGAGTGGAAAACTCAGACGAGCTTTGAGATACCTATTTTGAGCACTTAGGGACCTTTATATGCTTCTCCATTGCATCCCTTTTATAGTACGTCATCCTATGACTTAATAAATAAAGATTTACAAATAAATACTAGTCTTGATGCCTTCTTTCAATATATCCACTTTTGAGGGGTACACCATCACATGTAAACATGTACCTCATTGATTTAACCTGTATAACATCTGTGTACAATTCTCCAGTAGAAAATATTAGCTCTATAATTGTTACTCATTAATCACCAAAATCACTTAAGGGCCTAGATGCACTTTCATGGACGACGCAGGCATAGCAGGCCTTTGAAGACTTGAAGAAATATCTTTCGTCCCCCTGGTGCTGGTGGCACAGGACCCGGGCGAACCGTTGATCCTCTACATCTCGGCAACTCTGGCGATAGTGAGCTCCGCCCTTGTCACTGAGGAGGAAGGTGTTCAAAGGCCGGTGTACTACATCAGCAAGGTGCTCCACGACGCAGAAACAAGGTACCTGCAGGCTCAGAAGATGCTGTATGCGGTGCTGGTGGGGGCTAGGATGCTGTGCCATTACTTCTAGGGGTGGAAAATCACAGTGCTCATCGCCTATCCCCTGAGGGAAATCCTGTACAACCACGAGGCTGAAGGCCGCGTCGCCAAATGGTCGGTCGAGCTGGGGGAGTTCGACCTCAGGTTCGCCCATGCACTGCCATCAAGGGCCAGACGTTGGCAGAATTTGTTGCTCAGTGGATAGCCGCTAAGCCAGAAGCTGAAGAAACTCCCACCATCCCGCCCTGGACTCTCTTCTTCGACAGTTCGTTCAAATTCGAGGGCTCGGGGGCTGGGGCTGTGCTGATCTCTCCGGCGGGAGACACCCTCCAGTATGTGGTATCGTTGGACTTCAAGGCTACTAACAACGTCGCGGAGTAGGAAGGGCTGCTCGTAGGCCTGTGCGCGACATTCGGTGTCTCCATGTCAAGGGCAATTCTCTCCTGGTGATCAATCAAGCACACAAGGAGTTGCAGTGTGCCGATTCGATGATTGCGGCGTACCTGGCAGAGGTCAGGAAGGCAGAGCGCCATTTCGACGGTCTGGTATATGAGCACATTCCCAGGCGGGACAACCATCTGGCGGATTCCCACTCCCTGCTTGCCTCTTCAAGGGCTTCTGTTCCGGTTGGGGACTTTGAATATAGACTATCATGGCCGTCTGTCGCCGCCCCCAATGTGGCCAGGGACGACACCATAGCCATGTCAGCCTCCGTTTCGATGAGGGAAGATGGAACAGCTGCCGAGGCGGATAAGGTAGAAACGCCAGGCCAGGCGGAGTACACCGGCAATCACTGCGTGGTCGCCACCCTTGGCCAGGAAGGGCAGTGGATGGATATGGTTCTTGCGTTCCTTCGGGACCAAGTTATCCCTAAAGATGATGCCTCAACAGAAAAAATTGTGCGACAGGCCAAGCGCTACGCCCTGGTAGCTGTGGACCTGTATCGCCAGGGCGGAAACAATATTCTACTAGAAGTGTATCACTTGAGAAGAGGGGGGCAGGCTGCTCTCCGTTATCCATGGCGGTGTCTGTGGAAGCCATGCCAGCAGTTGCACTGTGGTCGGCAAAGCCCACCGTCAAGGTTTCTATTGGCCCACTGCACTCCAATATGCTTGCGAGCTGGTGAGGAGATGTGAGGCCTGTCGGTTCCATGCTAAGCAAATCCACCAACCAACCCAGGCTCTGCAAACCATCCCGCTCTCTTGGCCCTTAGCGGTCTGGGGGCTGGATGTCTTGGGTCCGTTCCCGCTGGCCACCGAGGGCTTCACCCACCTGTTCATCGTCGACAAGTTCACAAAGTAGGTTAAGGCAATTGTCGTCCAGGCGGTCGCCGCCGTGACGGTCATCAAGTTCATACATTGCATCTTCATGCGCTTTGGAGTGGCTAATCGCATCATCACCAACAACAGGACCCAGTTCACCAGTGCAACATTCCAGCAATTCTATGAGGAGATGGGCACAAAGATCTGCTTTGCTTTCGTTGCCCACCCTCGAAGCAACGAACAAGTCGAGCGCGCCAATGCACTGGTGCTGAGGGGGCTGAAGACAAGGGCTTTTGATAGGCTCTATAAGCGTGGCGCACGCTGGGCAGAGGAGCTTTCAACTGTGTTATGGTTGCTTCGCACCACGCCCAGTCACGCTGCAGAGCTCTTCTTGGGATCACCCCGGATCGCAACTTTTTGCGAAGAAGACCAGGAAAAACATCGCGAAAATGAGGTCAATTTCCTTGAGGAAGTCCGCGAGCGGGAGACGCTTTGGGCCGCCCAATACTAGCAAAGTCTCAGGCGTTATCACGCCTCTAAGGTGTGCGCAAGGACACTGGCTGCGGGCGATCTCATTCTGTGTAAGGTCCAGACACAAGGAGGCCGCAACAAGCTGTCTCCCCAGTGGAAGGGCCCGTAAAAGGTGGTCTTCGTCTCTCGACCCGGGTGTGTCAGGCTCGCCATGGAGGACGGCCGCGAGCTAATTAACACCTGGAACATTGAACAGCTCAGGATATTCTATCTTTGAGCGCTTTAAGTACATCGTGCTTCTATTTGGCCAGTCACGGGCAAGCTTTTTGTCCCCCCCAGCTAGCCGGGGGCTATGGTTGTAGTTCCCACCCTTTCTATCTATTTAAAATTGCTTAAGAGTTTGTGTTCGTGTTCCTCCTTGGTGTCTCACAGTTCTTCTGAGCTATCAACTTTGTTCGGCCCATGCCAATTTTGCCAAGTTCTCGTGGCCGAAGGGTACATCGTGGATAAAATGGAACGGTTGGAGTTGTTTTGGAAGGGGGGATTGAAGTACGCATCTGGCGCAGTGTTGGCATGGCCTGGCACCCTGTGCCATCGCACACGCTATTTGACCACAATGGATTTCATGAACTCTCGATCCCCGCTGCGTAGTGTCAATCTCGATTCCAAGAGATCGCGAGAGGCTAAGTCCTCCTGGCGGTGCGAGTAAGATAGCGTTTCGGCTCACGGTCGCACAGATGAACAGGTTGATCGCGGATCTTCAAGGTTTACACAAGTCTGAAATAAACATACCGATGACAGAAACTCAAAACAGGAAGGTAAACAAAGGTAAAGGTGCTCTCGGGCACGTTAGCAGTTTCTTCTAAGTAGATAGGCTAAAATTAAAAGCAGCAAAAGTGCAACGGCTTCTTCATCGGCATCAATTTTCTAACTGTCGGCACTGACATCCCTTAGACAGGCAAGAGCTTTCTCATTCCCGACGGCGTCTTCCTCCTTTTCGCCACCGGCAAAGGTGGGTGCTATCTGCAATAGCCTCGCCACGTGCTCGGTAGCCTCGTCCACCTGCGCCAGTGCGCGGGCCCAGGCTACATTGGGGACCAGCGTGGACCGCGGAGAGGTCGAAGGCGATGTCGCGGCTAGCGTAGCACGCCAGCTCGTTGCGCGAGGCACCTGTAGCCGCCGCATGCCCGCCGTATGTCGCGCGCTCCTCCAGCAACTGTGGCAGAGGTGCAGAGCTTCGAGCGCCGCCGTGGGCCCCCGTGGCTCGTGCAGGTCCACACCCAGCCGCTCGAGGTTTCTGTAGAAGCTCTGGTACACAGGGCACAGCATGCCGGTCAAGGAGGCTAGACGCTCACGCAGCTCCGTGGGAGCTGCGGCCGCCTCTTTGGCCGAAGCCGCTACGGCGGCAAGGGCGGCCTAGACTTGGCCTGTCAGGTCCTCGCTCATGGCGCGCTCCCGCTCCAGCTCCGCGCGAAGCGTCTCCACTGCGTTGGAGAGGTGCGCATCGCGGCCCGTGTGAGCCAAGGCTTAGGCGCGCAGCGAGTTGTGGAGTCCGCCCAGCTCGGCGACGAACATGCCGAGCGCATTCTCATCGGCATGGGCGCAGCGAGCGCAAGTGCCTCCCCCTGGGTGACGCTGGGCTGAGTCACCCCGCGGCGTGCGGAGGGTCGGTCGAGGTCTCCATCGCTGTAGGAGGTGGCGGCAGGACGGGTGGCGCACCAGCACTAGAGCTGGAGCCGACGTCACCTCTTGAAATGAGTGCGTTAGCAGATAAGAGTTAGATAGGTAAATGTACAAAAGCAACGCTAACCTAAGTTCAGTTTTTTAGGGCTTACGTTGTAGGTAGCCCCCCGAAGTTGTACACGAGGGGAGGCAAGGATATCCGTCGTCAGCCACCGGGGGCTTGCTGGTGGCGCGGTCGTGCGCCAAGGGTGGCTCACGGATTCGGAGACCATGCGTCTCGCGTCTAGTGACGGGCCTGGTGGCGTCCATGGCGGGAGGCGAGGCTAGCAGAGTTGCTCGCTCCATCGCCACCCAGTCGCAGAGCAGGAGGACGCCGCGGGGAAGACCCGTAGCGCAGGTGCTGATTGGGATCAAGATGGTAAGCCACCCCGTAAGGACATCCTCTGATAGACTGGCCGAGGCTAAAAGGAAAAAGGGGACAGCGGAATCAGAAGAGTAATAAAGCGGGGATCAAAAATCGAGTGGCGTTGGAGCTTACCGCCACGGTGGAGGCAGGTACAATCATTGTCATCGGTGTACATCTAGACGCCACGGGCCCGCTCGCGCAGCGGGCAGATCCGCCGTCTCAAGTAGTCCACCAGCACGTCGGATCCAGTGAGCCCGCGACGGTGGATGTCTTCAATGCGGTGAACCATGGCGCAGAGCTCGATAGAGTCCTTCGGCATTGACTCCCAGTCATCGATAGGGGCGGCCGGCGTCGAAGGTAGCCATAGCTCGTCCACGCGGCTGTCGTCGCCGACGTAGAGTCAGGAGCTTTTCTAGTTTCGCCAGCTCTTTCTGGTCCAAATGGCGATGTACTGGTTGGCGGTGTTGAAGGCGGAGCGCGCGCAGATGTGGCAGCTCCCCACCACCCCTTCGCCGGCCTGGGGCCGTATGACGAAGAATTGGCGGAAGAGCGGCAAGTTGGGCCACACCCCGTGAACATCTCACAGCGGTGGGTGAAGATGGCGAGGGAGAGGATGGAGTTCGGCGAAAGGTGCAGTGTATGGATCTCGTAGAATCCAAGCAATGCGAGGAAGAACTCGGAGTATGGCGGCACCAGGTCCACCATCAACGCCCATGTGAAGGTGATCATCTTCTGGGCGGTGCAGGCCGGCTCAATCGTGCTGGCGAGGAGGTGCAGCGTCTCTCCGACGCCAGGTTATGGAAGATCTGGATGCCCTCCTCCTCCACCTCTGTCGCCAGCATGACAAATCCAGATCATGCAATGGCGGGCGCACTGTGGCGCGACGAGGGGCGGCGGCACAAAGACGTGGTGAAGGACTGGGAGAGAATGAGCTCACAAGAAAGGAGCAGAGGCGAAGGCATTCAATTGCAGGAGCAAGGACGGCGTGAAAAAAGCCCAAAGCCTAGGGCTTTTATAGGCGCAGCGCATCAGGCATCCTCACAGCCCACGACGCTTCGGTTGCCGCGCGCTGTGGAGGTTTCCAAGGAAACTGACGATGAGTGGAGGAATTCGTGTGGGTGTGGAGAAAGTGGTGGCACCCATTGATCAGCGCTGCTCATAGGCGGATGCTTTGATTCCCCAAGGCAGCACGTGTCTCAAAGCGAGCCCAGGGGCTACTGTCGGTACATTCTGTACCAGGGTCTTCTCGCCCAAGGGTATGACCGGTGGGCCCAGGCCCCGGCAAGCACGGCGTAAGGCGGGCAAGCAGGCCCCAGTGCCCCAACGGACCAGGTCACGTGGCGGCGCGGCGAGCACGACGCATGGCGGACAAGCAAGCTTCAGCGCCCCAGCAGAGCATGCTACGTTGCAGCTGGGCGAGCAGGCCCCAGCGCCCCGACGGGCAAGGACACCTGGCAGCGCCGCGAGCACGACGCGTGGCGCACGAGCAAGCCTCAGCGCCCCAACGAAGCACGCTACGCGGCAGCTGGGGGAGCACAGCGTAAGGCGGGCGAGCGGCCCCAGTGCCTAGACGGACTAAGCCACGTGGCGGCAGGTGGGGCACGGAGCTCCTCTGGGTCCATCCATGGGGCAACCGCGGGGCGTCCACGGGAGTTTCCTGGTGAAGGATTCGCTCTGTCACGGCGTATCGGCGGTATTAAATGCAAGGGATTTGGCATGGGATAGAAAGGCGAATGAGGGTATCACTGGTGTGGCGTCAGGCGCACTGTGCAAGGCAATGATGGTCGCCGCTCGTGTCTGACGGCGTCAGAGGTTATCAGACCTCACCGTTGGAGAGAGATGGTGTGGGCTCGGTATACAGTGATGTCCTGTTTGTCAGCCACAGTGGTAGGGATAGTAAATGAGCTCCCTCCCTCTCTCTCTCTCTCTCTCTCTCTCTCCCTCCCTCTCTCTCTCTCGCACGTGCGCGGTGCCTTGTCAGCCCTGAGTATATAAAGGGAACAACGTGCACCGGGAGAGGGGATAAAAAAGGAGGAGGGCAGATCCGATCAGGGTCGATCCGATCGAACTCTCGAATAGTGTACACAATTTGTTCATCCACATCCAATAACCAGTGCAGGAGTAGGGCTGTTATCCCTTGGGAGGTCCGAACCTGGATAAATAAGCGTGAGTGATCCGACGGCTAGTTATTCCGGTTCGTGGGTAGATCAGTGCAGCGTGTTAAGTGCGGAGACCCTCTCTATCGAACACCGGACACTCTGAAGACAAATCTGTTTGGTTGAAATTCACCGATAACCGGAGTTGAGAGGGCTGCCTGGGGCGTGGGGGGATTGTGGAAGGAGTCCTGCCGTGGGGTTTAGAAGACGTGGGGATGAGTTGGAAATAGTATATACAAGTGAGCCACCGCCCCGCCTTGTTCATTACGTTGGGAAGGAAATCATTTTATATGTTAAGGAAAAACGGACGGCCGGATCTCGCCACCGTTGGCGATCGGACGGCTGAGATGGTCGGTGTTGATGTCAAACAAACACCAATTCTATACGTCAACATATTTCGGAATTCCGGCATTTCGGAGGAAAAATCAAGGTTTATACTAACATTTTATTTATTCTAATAAAGTTTCACAAGTTTTGGTGAGTTTTGGGTCTACAGGTACAAAATGAGAAAAACCAGAGCCAGACCGGGCAAAAAGCCAGGCCGACCGACCCACCTAGGCCGGCCGACCTGGTCACATCACCAATCTGGCTCTGTCTTCTCCCCAGTGGCATAAAAACACAAAATGAGGACATCTATACCATCCACTGCCGTCGGTTTGATCGAATGGACACGGTTGCTTCACAAATGAGCATAGGATTCCCTTGGATTCCTTTCTTGCGCAAGTCCATTTGATCCACCGGCTTAAGGGGTTAATCTACACCATCAAGGGAGCATCCTAGAAGAAATCCACGGCCGAGAGGTGAAGAAGGTGGGTCGGCCGACCCACCCTAGGCCGGCCGACCCACTCTTGAGCCCCTTTGGATTCCCCTTTGGAGGAGGGTTGGATGACATGTGTCCCTACATGTGGAGCACCCTGGTTGGCTGCGGAACACTATAAAAGAACCCCTACAACTCACTTGTAACACAACACACAACACATTGCACCCCCGCGAACATCTCGCAGCGGCGGGTGTAGATGGCGAGGGAGAGGATGGAGTTTGGCGAAAGGTGCAGTGCATGGATCTTGCAGGATCCAAGCACCGTGAGGAAGAACTCGGAGTACGGCGGCACCAGGTCCACCATCAATGCCCATGTGAAGGTGATGATCTTCCGGGCGGCGCAGGTTGGCTTGACCGTGCTGGCGCGAAGTTGCAACGTCTCTCCGACGCCAGGTTAAGGAAGATCCAGATGCCCTCCTCCTCCACCTCTGACGCCAGCAGGACAGATCCAGATCGTGCAATGGCGGGCGCACCGTGGCATGGCGAGGGACGGAGGCGGAAAGACGTGGTGAAGGACTGGGAGAGAACGAGTGCACAAGAAAGGAGCAGAGGCGAAGGGATTTGAATGTAGGAGCATGGATGGAGTGAAGAAAGCCCAAAGCCTGGGGCTTTTATAGGCGCAGCGCATCGGGCAACGGCTCGAATTCCCGATGTCCAGCCATCCTCACAGCCCTCAACGCTTCGGTTGCCGCGCGCTGTGGCGTTTTCCAAGGAAACTGACAACGAGTGGAGGAATTCGTGTGGGTGTGGAGAAAGTAGTGGCCCCCATTGATCAGCGCTGCTCATAGGCGGATGCTTCGATTCCCCAAGGCAGCGCGTATCTCAAAGCGGGCCCGAGGGCTACTGTCAGTATCGTATAACTTCGTATAATGTATGCTATACGAAGTTATTACGCAACCGTGTCCATTCGATCAAACGGATGGCAGTGGATGGTCTAGATGTCCTCATTTTGTGTTTTTATGCCACTGAGGAGAAGACAGAGCCAGATTGGCGATGTGGCCGTGTCGGCCGGCCTAGGTGGGTCGGCCGGCCTGGCATGTTGCCCGGTCTGCTCTGGTTTTTCCCATCTTGTACCTGTAGACCCACAATTCACCAAAACTTGTGGAACTTTGTTAGAATAAATAAAATGTTAGTATAAACCTTGGTTTTCCCTCCGAAATGCCGGAATTCAGGAATATGTTGACGTATAAAATTGGCGTTTATTTGACGTCGACAGCACGGCGGCGCGTCGCTGCCCGGGAGCACCGGCGGTCCCTCAGGCGCCCTGGCTCCTTCCTGGGCGGCCGCGGCGTCGGGGGTAGCCGGAAGCGAAGGTGTCGCCGTCAATAAAGAACTTGCCGCCGTGCTCCCGCTGGTGTGGAGGGAGGCGACATCAGGAACTGATCGACCGCGAGCAGCGGGGAGAGGAGGAGGCGGTGGCAGTTGTGTCCATGGCGGGAAGCGAGGCCAGCAGAGCTGCTCGCTCCGTCGCCACCTAGTCACAGAGCGGGAGCACGCCGCGGGAGTTGAAGGCGGAGCGCGCACTAACATGGCTGCTCCCCACCACCCCTTTGCCGGCCTGGGGCCGTATGACGAAGAAGTGGCGGACGAACGGCAGGTTGGGCCGCACCCCCGCGAACATCTCGCAGCGGCGGGTGTAGATGGCGAGGGAGAGGATGGAGTTTGGCGAAAGGTGCAGTGCATGGATCTTGCAGGATCCAAGCACCGTGAGGAAGAACTCGGAGTACGGCGGCACCAGGTCCACCATCAATGCCCATGTGAAGGTGATGATCTTCCGGGCGGCGCAGGTTGGCTTGACCGTGCTGGCGCGAAGTTGCAACGTCTCTCCGACGCCAGGTTAAGGAAGATCCAGATGCCCTCCTCCTCCACCTCTGACGCCAGCAGGACAGATCCAGATCGTGCAATGGCGGGCGCACCGTGGCATGGCGAGGGACGGAGGCGGAAAGACGTGGTGAAGGACTGGGAGAGAACGAGTGCACAAGAAAGGAGCAGAGGCGAAGGGATTTGAATGTAGGAGCATGGATGGAGTGAAGAAAGCCCAAAGCCTGGGGCTTTTATAGGCGCAGCGCATCGGGCAACGGCTCGAATTCCCGATGTCCAGCCATCCTCACAGCCCTCAACGCTTCGGTTGCCGCGCGCTGTGGCGTTTTCCAAGGAAACTGACAACGAGTGGAGGAATTCGTGTGGGTGTGGAGAAAGTAGTGGCCCCCATTGATCAGCGCTGCTCATAGGCGGATGCTTCGATTCCCCAAGGCAGCGCGTATCTCAAAGCGGGCCCGAGGGCTACTGTCAGTACATTCTGTACCAGGGTCTTCTCGCCCAAGGGTATGACCGGTGGGCCCCGGCCCCGAGAATGGTGGATAATATCAAGAATGAATAGAAGACTCAGTGGATGGGTGCAAGGCGAGCTACCAAACCCCAGCATCTTGGGAGAGCAAGCCACATGGCAGCCTGGGCCCAACGCCATAAGGCGGGCAAGCAGGCCCCAGCGCCCAACGGACCAGGTCACGTGGCGGCGCGGCGAGTAAGACGCATGGCGAACGAGCAAGCTTCAGCGCCCCAGCAGAGCATGCTATGTGGCAGTTGGCCGAGCCCGGTGTAAGCCGGGCGAACAGGCCCCAGCGCCCTGACGCACCAGGTCACCTGGCGGCGCCGCGAGCACGACGTGTGGCGCACGAGCTAGCCTCAGCGCCCGAGTGAAGCACGCTACGCGGCAGCTGGGCGAGCGCAGCGTAAGGCGGGCGAGCGGGCCCCAGTACCTAGACGGACTAGGCGACGTCGCGGTAGGTGGGGCTTGAAGCTCCCCTAGGGCCATCCGCGAGGCAACCGCGGGGCGTCCACGGGAGTTTCCTGGTGAAGGCTTTGCTCTGTCACGACGTATCGGCGACATTAAATGCAAGGGATTTGGCGTGGGATAGAATGGAGAACGACGGTATCATTGGCGTGGCGTCAGGCGCACTGTGCCTGGATTGGCGCCACGGTGAAAGGCAATGATGGTCACTGCTCGTGTCTGGCGGCGTTAGAGGTTATCAAACCACACAGTTGGAGAGAGATGGTGTGGGCTCGGCTGTACTGTCATGTCCTGTTTGTCAGCAACAGTGGTAGGGATAGTAAATGATCTCTCTCTCTCTCGCGCGCGCGCGATGCCTTGTCAGCCCTGAGTATATAAAGGGAACAACGTGCACCGGGAGAGGGGATAAAAAAGAAAGAAGGAGGGCAGATCCGATCAGGGTTGATCCAATCGAACTCTCAAATAGTGTATACACTTTGTTCATCCACATCAAATAACCAATGCAGGAGTAGGGCTATTATCCCTTGGGAGGCCCGAACCTGGATAAATAAGTGTGAGTGATCCGTTGGCTAGTTCTTCTGGTTCGCGTTGGATCAGTGCAGCGTGTTAAGTGCGGAGACCCCCTCTATTGAACACTGGACACTCTCAGGACAAATCTGTCTGGTTGAAATTCACCGACAACCGGAGTTGAGAGGGTTGCCTAGGGCGTGGGGGATTGTGGAAGGAGTCCTGCCGCGGGGTTTAGAAGACGTGGGGACGAGTTGGAAATAGTATATATGCTAGCTTTTGTAGTCAATTTCAGCTTGGTCAATGCAAGAAGACTCCGCCGAGCTCCGCACCATGGTCGCCCGCGTAGAGGGACTCCACCACACTGGGCTCACCGACGCCCATGTGCTGGCGGACTACCTTGTGCAAAGCATCTGCCCTTTGCGCAAACGGGAGTGCGGTGCCTGGATGTACACCGGCATTCAGGACTGCACCCACATCTTCCCAAGGCTGTAAGTTCCCTTTACACTAAGTCCTTCTCTTTAATCTGGTTCTTCTCCTTCTTAATTCTTTTTGGGTCTTTCTTTTTCCAGCCGAGGGGAACCTTCCCCCACCCCCCCGAAGTACTTCAACAGTGGCTTACGGGTCTTGTCCCCGCTTCTTCCCTTAGGCCGGTGACGCCGGAAGGGATCCGCCCGCTTTGCGAGTGGGAACCGGCCAAGCGCACCGCCTACACGACCACGCTCCTACCCATGGACGTCACAGGACCCGCCCCGGAGCGGGAGCAGTGGCCGCCGCTGCAAATCCGGGACCAGCCCCCAGCTGCTGACAGCGCCGCTAGCGACTGTGCCGCCGGGAAGCGCCCTCTCTCCGACTACGGCGACGATGTCGGCGGAGCGAGCCCCAAGAGGCCCCGACACGATGCCGTGGGCAATCTTCCTCATCTCCCCGCTGTGGATAACATAGACCCCGGGTACCCACATGGAGGGCCTAAGAGACCACCCGACAGGGGATGGACCAAGTCGGGTAGATAAGGACGTGTACCACTCGGAGCATAGAAGGCTTGACTGGCAAGATATAAGTCTATCCCTAATTAATAGGGAAGATATACATGTAATCCCGAATAACTACAAATCTGGCTAGAGGATAGAGATAGGAATCCTACCTCGTAACCGACCAGGACTCTATATTGTAACCCTGCCCCCCACTATATAAGGCGGGCAGGGAGCCCCTGGTTCGGCAGGTCGATCATCATATCCACACCCATCCATGGAGAGACATCTCCCTCCACATTGATCATCAGATCACCATATAATCCTAAAGCACAGGAAGTAGGGTATTACCTCCACCATGAGGGCCTGAACCTGTATAAATTCCTGTCTTGTGCTACCATCGAGTTTGGATCTTGTGCATCGCCCCATATATAATCATTGCCGACGTAATCCCCGGTTAGCTACACGTCGATAGTTGGTGCGCCAAGTAGGGGCTGCGTCAAGATCATCTTCGTCAAGCTCGATGACATCGATCAACGGTGTTGCCGTCGTCTCCGCCCCAGAGCCGACTGCGTCATCAACGACTGCACCTCTCTGATTTGGATTAGTTCCAATCTGGGGGAACTACAACAACACCTCCCGCTCGGGTTGGGGAAGGACACGGCCATCTACTCATGAGTAGTACGCTAACGGCTCAATTCCCGACTCGGATATGGCGACGGCTCGAAGAAAGATTATGGACGTCATCTTGTTTCTCCAATTCCTGTTGATCTAGAAGTGATTTCGGGATGAGACTGGATGCGTTGGAAACATAAGTTCGTCAACTTTCCGTGAAGCCCAAGAACGCCCAAAACGGAGTCCGGATGAGTCTTGGGCGCCCGTTGAAGGCAGGCTGCACGGGAAGGTCGCGAATCTCAGCAAGCTCGTAAAACCCATCTACAGAGGATGCGGCATGCGGATATGCCTTGATACACCACTAAAGACATCAAGGATCAGCAAAGAGCTTCTCCAAACAATCGACGACCAACACTTCTTCTGGCTCGGATCCGATCCAGTTTGAGGAGAACATCAACATCGCTTTGTTTGTACTCCCGTTCGGGTCGAGAAACGCCACCTTCACCTACTCCCGAGTGGTGTTCCGGGGGCTCAATTCTCGACTCGGATGTGGTGAGAACTCAACCAAGTACTTCAACAACGCTTTTTCAGGCTCAGACAAGATCCGATCCGGGATGGAATTCAACAGCGCTTCACTCGGACTCCCAGTCGAGTTGGGGAACGTCACCGCCGCCTACCAACGAGTAGTGCGCCAGGGACTTAATTACTGACTCGGATACGGTGAGGTCCCGATGGAGAACAAATCTCTGGCGGTGACCATCATCAGCAGCAAATTACTCAGACTCGACGATCATGGTGTCCATTGTGCGACGCCGGCTTCATCAACTGCGAGACGAACGTGAGAAGAAGATGCGATCTGTTCTTGTTCATAATCTGGACGGAAATTGTGTCGCATATTTCCGTTCACTCACAAGGAGTTTCAAGGTGAAATAAGATGCGTTGGAAAGCTTATCTTGTTATCTTTCCAACGAATCTAAGAACACCTAAATCTGAATTCGGATACGACCGTGACGCCTGTTTGAATGCAGACTGCGCAGAGAAGTCACGAATTTCGGCGAGCTCGTAAAGCTCGTCGGTGCCAGCTACAGCGTGAGGATTGATCATGCCACATCTCGTGGGACGTTGAAGACCAGCGAGGACTTTCATCGATTTTCGTCAAGCTACACCAACCGCCTGGAGAACATTTACGACTGCGGCCGACTCCGTCGTCCACGGGCGAGACCTCGGCGAGCATGTGTTGTTCGACGCTGACCACGGCGTGTGCCACTCGGTGTTGATCAAGATTTGAACAACTACTTCCACCACTCGGCTACACGCACATCTACAGCACTACGGCTCAGCAACAAGCCACTCGGCAACATGCCTACGCCCGCGTTACGAGCGACCAAGTTTTTAGCTCGGCAGTATGCCATCGCGCGCCACGAGCGCCCGGTACGGCTGCACGCCTGTAGCTTCAAGTCTACGGCTCGGCTACAAGCCACTCGGATACACGCCTACGCCTGCGCCACGAGCGCCCAAATCTACGGCTTAGTGACACGCTACTCATCGACACGCCTACGCCCGCGCTACGAGCGCCCAAGTCTACGGCTCGGCTGTATGCCATCGCGCGCCATGAGCTCCCGGTACAGCTGCACGCCTATGGCCCCAAATCTAAGACTCGACGACAAGCCACTCGGCGACACGCCTACGCCTGCGCCACAAGCGTCCAAACATTCCACGCGGCTGTACGCCATCGCGCACCACGAGTGCCCGGTACGGCTACACGCCTACGGCTACACGCCTACGGCTACAAGTCCACGGCTCGGCGACAAGCCACTCGGCTATGCGCCTACGCCAGCGCCACGAGCGCCCAAGTCTACGGCTCGGCGACACGCTACTCGGCAACACGCCTACGCCTGCGCCACGAGCGTCCAAGTCTTCAGCTCAGCTGTATGCCATCGCGCAGCACGAGCGCCCGGCACGGCTGCACGCCTGTAGTTTCAAGTCTACGGCTCGGCGACAAGCCACTCAGCTACACGCCTACTCCAGCGCCACGAGCGCCCAGGTCTACGGCTCAGCGACACGCCTACGCCCGCGCCACGAGCGCCCAAGTCTACGGCTCAGCTGCATGCCATCGCGCGCCACGAGCGCCCGGTACGGCTGCACGCCTGTAGCCCCAAATCTATGGCTCGGAGACAAGCCTACGCCTGTGCCATGAGCGTCTAAGTATTCAGCGCGGCTGCATGCCATCGCGCGCCATGAGCGCCCGGTACTGCTACACGCCTACAGTTACAAGTCCACGGCTTGACGACAAGCCACTCAGCTATGCGCCTACGCCAATGCCAAGAGCGCCCAAGTCTACGGCTCGGCAACACGCTACTCAGCGACACGCCTGCATCATGAGCGTCCAAGTATTCAGCGTGGCTGTACGCCATCGCGCGCCACGAGCGCCCGATACGGCTGCACGCCTGTAACTTCAAATCTATGGCTCGGCGACAAGCCACTCGGCTACACGCCTACGCCTCCAAGTTTACGACTCTGCGACACGCTACTCGGCGACACCCCTACGCTCGCGCCACGAACGTCCAAGTATTCAGCGCGGCTGTACGCCGTCGCGCGCCATGAGCGCCCGGTACGGTTACCGCCTATGCCAACAAGTCTACGGCTCGGCAACACGCCTACGCCTGCGCCACTAGCGTCCAAGTTTTCAGCTCGGCTATATGCCATCGCGCCACGAGCACCCGGTACGGCTACAAGCCTACGGCTCCATGTCTACGGCTCGACGACGTGCCACTCGACTACATGCCACTCGGATATGCGCCTACGCCAGCGCCACGAGCGCCCAAGTCTACGGCTTGGCGATAAGCCACACGGCTACGCGCCTACGCCAGCACCTCGAGCGCCCAAGTCTACGGCTCGGCGACACGCTACTCGGCGACACGCCTACACCCACACCACGAGCGTCCAAGTATTCAGCGCGGCTGTACGCCATCGCACGCCATGAACGAACGGTACAGCTACACACCTGCGCCTCCAAGTCTACGACTCGGTGACAAGCCACTCGGTTACACGCCTATGCCTACAAGTCTACGGCTCGGCTATACGCCTACGCCTACATCAGAGCTAAGTTCTCTTTACCATAATCTTTTCATATTAATCTAAGTTGTTTCTTGACTTGCTACTTAGTTGGTCTCCAACTAAGCAGTAAGTCGAGGGCTACACCTAATAGGTGCACTTGCGAGCACTTATTGTTGCTTTCTCTTAATGATCGCAAATGAATTCAAGTGGTTATTCTGAGTAGTGAAGCTCTGACCCCATGTACGGCGAACTCTAGTCACTCGATACGCGTGCCTGGGAAAAGAGCCATGAGCCAATTCCCGACGCCCGGGGGCTAGACTAGTCGGGCAGAGTACTTAACAAAAGGAAGATTACTTGGAGGAATTTAATATCAAAAAGGAAAAATGACAAAAGTATAAAAATTATCTAAATAAAGCAGTCGGACCTTTCATCCGAGTGATTGTTTTTTCATCCAGATACTGCCTAAATCCTACATGTACATGCTACAGGGGTTCACGGGTTTTTACCTCATCAAGTACCTTCTACGACTCCGTACACGAGTAAGAAGGACCTGCGCAATGAGCGACAACTACAGCTCAGCGAGCACCTGGCACAGCTACACGCTTACACCTGTGCCTCGACCGTCCAAATCTATAACTCAGCGAGCGCCCGGCATGGCTACGCCCCTACGCCTGCTCCTCGAGCGTTCAAGTCTATGGCATAGCTATACGCCCGCGCCAACTTCGGTATGGCTATACGTCTACGCCAACCTCGGTACGGTTATACGCTTACGCCTCTGGCCATAGGCCACCCTGCGCCCTGAGCGCTAATTACGGCCTTCCAGCTGCGTGTCACAACCAGTGGTTACAAGCGTGGCCGGGCTAAGCCAAATTCAGCATCGGTATATTCCATGTTGGGTCGACTACCGGTAGAGCTTCAAAAAATACCCATATCTTGGTATACCCCATGTTGGGTCACTAGTTGGCCGCTGCATGTCAGGATCAGATATCAGTGATGCTAGGATTGAGTTTCGATGGTACGCTCCAGTTGGGGCCTATGCTATACACCGCAACCCGGGTATGGATACCATACGGCTAAACTCTATCCTTAAGGTACGCCCTGTGGTAGGGCCGCCATCTGTATCCCACTCCGGTCGGGGGTACAGGTACCGCCTGGCTGACAACAATTGTATGCCCCATGTTAGGACACTAGCTGTGTGCCGCACCAGTCGGATACATGTACCATTGGGCCAAACCCAATCCGGATGGTATGCTCTATGTTGGGCCAATCGTTGTATTCTACGAGTACAGGTACCAGATGATTAAAAATATGGTACGCCCCATGTTGGGTCGCCAGCTGTACATCGCAAGACGAGTACAGGTACCACTCGGCTCTTCAGCCACAACCACGGTATGCCCTCTGCGGCCACCAGCTGTATCCTACCCCGGTCGGGTACAGATACCGCTCGGCTCTTCAGCCAAAACCAATGGTACGCCCCATGTTGGGTCGCCAGCTGTACATCGTAAGACGAGTACAGGTACCACTTCATCAAAATCAAAGTGATGTGCCTTACAAAGAGCCGACTGCTAGAACACCGACAATCCCGGGCTGGGTATCACTAACAACTCTCTATGAGTCCTTCATAGTCTCCTTGCAGATAACGGGCAGGAGCCAGCCGGGAAGAAGCATCAACAATCTATGAAGCACTAGGCATGAAGCACGACTCATCCAAGGTGCGGTAAAGAGCAGAAGCAATTCGATTATGAAGCACTCGGGGGTTACTGTGGATAACATGGACCCCGGGTACCCACACGGCAGGCCTAAGAGACCACTCGACAGGGATGGACCAAGTCGGGTAGATAAGGACGTGTACCACTCGGAGTCTAGAAGGCTTGACCGGCAAGATACAAGTCTATCCCTAATTAATAGGGAAGATATACATGTAATCCCGGCCGATAACTACATATCTGGCTAGAGATATGAATCCTACCTCATAACCGACCAGAACTCTATCTTGTAGCCCTGCCCCCACTATATATGGCGGGCAGGGAGCCCCTGGTTTGGTAGGTTGATCATCATCTCCACACCCATCCATGGAGAGACATCTCCCTCCACATTGATCATCAGATCACCATATAACCCCTAGCACAGGAAGTAGGGTATTACCTACACCATGAGGGCCTGAACCTGTATAAATCCCTGTCTTGTGCTACCATCGAGTTTGGATATTGTGCATCGCCCCATATATAATCATTCTACTAATGAGTGTTTTTGCGAGGAGTTTAGTAGCTTAATGACTAAACGCTTTGAGATGTCTATGATGGGAGAGTTGAAGTTCTTCCTTGGACTACAAGTGAAACAAATGAAGGAAGGAACTTTCATTAGCCAATCAAAGTACGTGAAGGATATGCTTAAGAAGTTTGATATGAGCGACGCTAAACCAATCAAGACTCCTATGCCAACAAATGGACACCTTGATTTAAATGTAAATGGTAAGGACGTCGATCAAAAGGTATATCGTTCTATCATTGGAGGGGTGCCTCGAATGGACAACAAATGGACACACCAAGCTGAACGCCTTCGAATGAACTCTTGTGCGACCGGTGCCTCGCATCCATGGAGGGGTCGAGTAGCTCCAGCGCCTGCCGCCGCCGCCCATCCCCTCCAGCGCCAGCCATACCTACGAGGTGCTGCATTGAATAATTTAGTAAATATATAACAACAATAAGTGCAATAACAAGAGAAAAAAAAAGGCAATGCATGAATGAACACACTAACAGCAAAGGGCGCTGCATTGTTGGATCAATAACAAGTAAATACAATACATCTTGTTTCATATCATTACATATTGATACACGTAGAACCTGCTCCATACACTACAAATTAAGTAGTAAAACAAATATAAAATTACATAATAGAATACGATATTACATGACGTTCAATACATTCGTTGTCACACTTCACGCGCCGACCATTAGTAATCGTTTGGGCAACGACAGTCCGCCCCTGAATCGGAAGGACCAGCATCAAGATCGAAGTACCCCGATGCTGGATGGTTGTGACCATTCATGTACGTGTGTCCTTCCTCGTTGCAGCGGCTACATCTCTTTGGTTGCGCATTTCAATAATTGTTGCACAATACCTTTCCATTAAATACTTGCATGTATTATGAAACGTGCCCTCAACAATAGCTACAAGAGGCAATGCCCTCGAGCCTCGCATAACCCAATTGTATACTTCAGGCAGGTTTATGGTCATTGTTTCATACCGAGCCCATCGTCGTCATATAGTAGAGCCCACTTCTCTTTAGTATCGTCCTTGATCCAGTCTGAAATTGTTCCAATGCCCCTGTTGCGTGCTCTTGACTGAGTCATCCCCGCTTGCTCTTCTGTCTAGCGTGTGGTTAGCTCGTCCAATGTCCTCCAGAGATTATTGAACTTTCTTTGTTGATTTTGTTTGCATAACCTCTTAAATATATTTATGAATTGCTTGTTTTTGAAATGGCGAAGAAGTTTGCCCGCATGTGCCTCATGCACCACATGCTCAGTATGTCCATCCATTGCGCGTTGTCATGGGTTTCTGAGCCATTCCTGAATTTTTTTCAATAGCACGCGAAAGCCCAGCTTGCCTATCATGTATGATGCAAACATTTGGCCTGTCGACCACAATGGCGTTCTTCACACGCTCCAATTGTCGATATTCTCCCGTTCCGTAAATGCAAAGGCCACTGGTAATATTTGATTGTTTTCATCAGCTGCTATAACCGTCTAAATTTGTCCCTTGTACTTGCATGTCAGGAAAGTACCGTCCACGCACAACACGGGCGGGCAGTATGTGAACGATCTGATACAAGTGCCAAAGCGAAAAAGACCGGTTGTAAAACCATCTTTCCTATGTCTGGCCCTGACGCGGGATACTCCTTTATATCAAAGTAGGTTCCCCGATTTCGTGCACTTATTACCTATAGTAGAACCTGCATATTGGCGTAGTATGCTTCATATGTGCCGAATCCGAGCTCCAAGGCCTTCTGTTTTACCATCCATGCGCACGCATAGCGAATTTTATACTAGAATTTTTCCTTGGTTGCTTGAACAATGGACCCTGGATCGAAGCTCAGGTTGTCCACTATCTGAGACAAAAACTCCACAACGAACGTTAAACTTATGCTCCTATGCATCTCTTTCACATTTTGTCGTTCACAATTGTGCTGCTTCACAAGGGAACAAACCCAATAATCGACTCACTTCCCTTGAATGCATGGACCAGCCATGGACAGTCAACTGCCAAACACTGCACACCGTATACACTTTTACTTGACTTCTCCACCCTGAATTCTCGCCTCAGAGACATTGCCCAATGCTTCACTGAAGATTGAACCGATACTTTATCCAGATACATTGCGCTCTAAGTCACCTCATTCACGTGGCAGTCCCATGCAGTGTGGGTATCTTCATGCATTGAGAGCCTATCGAAATTGTACGATGTCCATTCAGCCGACACTGGACGATCTTTAAAACCTCTCTCATCATCCGAAATATCTTTTTCAGGGACTTGCTCATTCTTTGCCTTTTCTGCCTCCATCTGTTCCACAATAGCTTCAATTTGTTCATCTTTGCCTGCCACACTCATTGCCTGTTGCTCAGCACAATCATCATTTCCTTCCCCTTCGGAGTGCACATCTTTCGCAACCTCATCTTCCTCCATGACAATCGCATTAGCCGCACCCTTTGCAATCTGTACAGCTTGTTGAACTATCGCCTCATTACTTTTGTCCCGTCCTCCATGGCTAGACCCAGTGATCTGAGCCTGAGCAAAAATTGCCGAAGGAAGACTATGCTTAACGGCAATCTCCACATAACGCCTCCAATTATGAGTGGATGTTATCGGTAACAATTCCAAATAATATCCCTCTCTAGCACGGCTAACCGCAACACTAACATTCATGACATGTTCTTCCGGGTTTACTCCAAAGTTTTGCAGCAGCCACTTTTGCAACCCACCAAACGTCCTCTCTGTGGGCCTAGATATCCCTATCGTTACTGATTGAAAATTCTACAGATCTTCCCCGGTAGGACCATAAAGAATATCTCCTTCCCCATGAATTACTTGAAAATATAATTTTTCTGCCATTATTCCTGCTCATAAAAAAGGCAAATTATTCAGATGACATCCTTTTGTTTTTTCAAATGTTAGTCGCTAACAATTTTTATCCAAATCTACACTAAATTACCTGACACGTAATCTACCTAATCCTGCACGTAACTATTATTATCCAAATTTATACTAAATCACCGTGCATGCCATCTATCCTAATCCTATAGGTAAACTACATTACCCCATATGAAATCTACACTTAAAAATTAATACTATCAATTTTCAGTACCATCGTATATTTTTAATTGTCCTACCATATTATTTTTAGGAAAACGCCTACTTAGCCCCCTGAACTGTAGGGGTGCATATACTCTAGCCCCTCACGTGCAAAACCATCTAAGTGGAACACTGAAGTACGTTTAGTGGTGCAAATAATCCCGTGGAAGCAGTTTTCAGAGTGGTTTTGCCACTGTGGCAGCCCCGCGTAGAGAGGTATTGTCACATAGGGTCGACAGATGGCATTTTCTTTTGTAAAAGAATATATTTTAGGTGTGGGATCCACATGTCAGTCACATATTCTCCTTCTTCCTCCTCCATTCTCTCCTCCACGAGTCATCTTGCTCCCTCGCGCTAGCGGCTAGGGTTGCTAGCGCCACGCCGCCTCCTTCTCCCCTTCAGCTGGTTTCCACCCACCCCAGTGGCGCATGTAGCTGACCCCGCCTCGTCTCACTTCTCTCCTAATCCCATCCGACCTCCAGACCTCCACCCACCCGAGTAGCAGCCGTCTCCCTCCATTCGCCATGGCCGAGAAGAAGCACAAGTACGAGGCGCTCAGACAGCACCAGGAGGAGATCCTCGAGCTGGTCAGACCTCGAGATGCCACCACTGAGCACGTCTTGCCGGGATCCGGTCACCGCCGACTTTGTCGAGCTTGCAGTCGTCACCACCAAAGCCTCGTCGAGCTTTTTTATTACCGCTGCCTCCTCGACCTCACACGAGCAATGGCTGGTGGCGTGGCTCCAAGCCAAGCGGTGGCCGTTGAGGTGGGAAGGCGAGCGGTGTCCCACGCAGATGGAGTAGGAGGGTGGCTAGCCGGAGATCCATGGGAGGAGGGAGGTTGTTGGTGGATGGAATGAGAGGGGAACTAGGGGAACAAAGAAGGCGAAGAGAGAAGCTAGAGGAAGAAGATAGTGTATTGAGTATGACATGTGGGACCAAGTATTAAAATTAATTCTTGTAAAAATAAAATGCCATGTGTGCAGCTCATGTGGCGATAACACTCCACCTCGTCTGCCACGGTGGCAAAACTGCTCTAAAAACCGCTTTCGGGGGGCTATTTGCACCGCTAAACGTACCTTAGATGTCCACTTAGACGGTTTTGCACGTGGGGGGCTAGAGTCTCTGCAACCCCTATAGTTCAAAGGCCAAGTAAACTTTTCCTTATTTTGACTGGCCTACGAATTTTTTGTGACTAGCCTACCAACTTTTTAGATCTAAAAGAAATGACTTAAAAAATTTATCTGAATGTCACGCGGTGCCGTTCCACTCCTTACTTCCCTCCCCCTCCCCCTCCCTCTCCCTCTCTCCCCTTCCATTCCTTTCCACTGCCCTCCCTCCACTTCCCTCTATTTCCTAGGCTAGGGTGGGTGGCAAATGAACACTGTGCCACTGCCCACCGCAACACGCACCTTATATGGCAGCATAACCTGTCGTTCAAAATGGCAGGTCATTTACGCACATATGAGATGCCGTTCAAACGATGGATTTTAATGAGACGCTGTTGACTGGTGGCTAATCGGGGGTCACCATCGACAATGAATTTGTTACGGGGTTATGCGCAAGAACCAAGCCAGATGGTAACATAAGACAGGGACTTATACAGGTTCGGGCCCTCAACACGGAGGCAATACCCTAGTCCTATGTTCTGGGATTATGTCTCTGCGTGAGTTCGCGGATGATGGAGATGTCTATGCTGATAAAGTTATCTGATATGGGATGATGACTTTTCTATGCCCCCTACCCCTCCCTTTATATAGTGCAGGGGGATGGGGTTACATGGTTCTATTCAGTACATGGTACCAGATTCTGTTATACCGGTGCATGATATGCGAGTACGAATCTCCTAATTACATGGAGCCTGACTCTATCGTCAGGAGCATCCTTGGTGATCAAGTCATGCGTAGCCCGAGTGGTCTCTATCTCGATCTGGCCGGCTTGAGTCGCCCCCTATCTGCCTCCTTATGGGCCTTCTAGAGGATACCCGGGACCCATGTAGTCCACTGTAGCCCCCGAGTGCTTTACGATCAAATCAGATGTCCGGCCGACTGGTCTCATCAATGTCTCCTGTATTATGATAAGATATTGTAAAGAACTCAAGAAATCCCAAGTCCTCAATGTTGAAAGCAACGCGCTGGCTCGGTAATATCGAAAGTCCAGCTTCTTGGCCCGTTTGGCACGCCACCTCAACGGACGAATTCGGCTACTTGACACCCACTCTCGCATTGCGAAAGCAACACCCGGCTCATCATGGAGTGTGCCTTAAGCCACACAACCATAGATTCCGTCTTGCGGCATTCTATGAATCATGCGTTTTAAGAATATAAGGCGTCAGATGTCTGGCCTTGTCTTGCAAGAACCAGCACTCGTCCCATCACGGGGCACGTCTTTCAGCCGACTGGTACCTGTCCCAACCAAAGAAAGGATCAGCTGTCGGCCTACTTAAAGGAATACCGATTGGATACGGTTTAGCCGAGAGGTACTTGCATCCGGTCAGCGGTATATAACTAGCGACCTTTAAAAAGGCATACCCTAGAAACAGTTCCCAAATTTCACCAACACCTAACCTTGAACATGCAAAGTCGGTTAGTGACCCAACATGGAGTATGTCGTTAAATATTTTTCAATGTGGCTCTTCCGGTCATATGCCCTCAAGGGTGTACCGAGGCCGAATTAGGCTCGATGTTTACTTGTCACCACCGTTGGTGGCGCACTGTTAAGAAAGCCTGTTAAGGGGGTTGCCCTTTGCTTATTTGGCCCAAGCCCATTTTAGGGAAGGCGAAGAGTTTTCGCACCCTTCTCACACAACCGAAGCATCATGCGCTTCTGCCAGGAAGCGCAACCGCACCCACTTCCGTTCTATCACCATGATGATTTCACTGTGTTCAGAACAGACAGCGAGGTGCGTCTCTTGAACTTCTTCGTGTATATAAAAAGAAGTCCCAAATGCAGCGCATTACGCCTTATTCAGTCTTCAAGTATCTTTTTCCACTCTTTTCTCCAAGACACAATGGAAGGTCAAAGTGAACAGATGGATGAGTGGATCACTGCCGCCGCCGCAGATGCCGACGCTCAGGCTTCCATGGATGCCTTCTGGAGGCAGATCCATGAGGCGACCACGGAGATTCACGCCGAAGAATCCATCAGGGTTCTGATTCGCGGTTTCCCGCAGCTATACCAGGTGCGTGTCCAACTCAGGGACGCACTGGTAGCCACGCTTCTGGCAGACGGATGGTTCTGAGGTGCCCTTGACAAGCGCCTCACTCTCCACGTTAGGAGAGTTGGCCTTTTCCCTTTTTTTTCTTTTGCTCTTCTCCGCGAGACAGCAACGAGCCCTAGCTCATTGTGCTGAGCCGAGGAATATATGTAATCCGGCCTAAGAGCTGTAATGAAAAGATCTTTTGGAAGTATTATGAAGTCCCTCCGTTTTAATCTTCTCACCGTCTTGCTCAATCATCGAATTCCAGACTGATATTGTCTTCATCCGAGTAGCTAGAACCACGCATTTTCCGAACGGACATCCAACGCCTAAGCGAACCTCTCATGGAACACCACTCAGCAATCCGAGTAGTTAGCCAAGCTTCTTAAAAAGGCCGCATTCCAATGTTAGACAAAGCCCAGCCCAGAATGCGCAACGTGGCCCTTTTATATTTAGGAATAGGGAAACGAAATTGCTTCACCCCGCCCATTTCTCGCGCCAGCAGTTTCATCTGCTCCAGCGAACTCCGACGCTAGGGTTTACCTTCTTCGAATTCTCCGCCACCATCGTCACCGATCCGCAATGGCTCCTCCGTCTCCGGCCACCCCAAAAACGACCAAGAGCGCTAAGGAGCGGATGAAGTCCATCTCGACCAACCGGAGGCTGCAAAGGCTTGTATCCACCGGTGTGCTCCCCACAGAGGAGCTGATCTCTTGGCGCACTGTCGCCGGTGAGTCCTCCCCCACCCCTACGTCTGACGAGGTGGTGGTCTTTGAGTCCTTCCTCCTTCGCGGCTTCGGCCTTCCCTGCTCTTCCTTCTTCAGGGGGTTATTGCATTTCTATGCGATCAAACTAACTCATCTTAACCCCAATTTGATTTTCCAAATCGCGGTCTTTACCCATGTTTGCGAGGCATATCTCAGGATCGCGCCCCACTTCGATCTTTTCAGATGCCTTTTTCTTCTCAAAACTTTCCCCAACAAAACTTCTCCCAAAGCCATAGGCGGCGCCAGAGTTCAGCTGCGGTAAGGGGCTAAGAAATTCTACTTCGATCTTCCCATGAGGATGTCTAACAAGGGCGGGCATTCAGAGTGGTTGTGCTACGCCAATGTCTCGGTGTCCTTTCTCTGTTTTCAGGGGAATGTCCCACAGTCTGCGCCTCCTGGTCCTCCCCCCTCACCGAGAGCGAGGAGAGCCAAGTCAGGGAATTGCTCCCCCTCCTTGGGAGATTAAAGCCCATGGGGCTAACCGGCATCGGCTTAGTTCTAAACTACAACGTCCGCCGTGTCCAGCCCATCAAAGCAAGGGTGCATCTCGGATTTGAATATTCGGGACCCCAAGACGCCACTCGGGAAAGTGAGGAACAACTCTCCCATAAAGCTTTGATCAGCCGAATGGCCGAACTCTTCGCCCCAGGCTCAATCATAGGAAATGAGAATTGCCCAAGCGCATACCGTTTATCGAATCCTACTCCAGCGGTAAGCACAGAATTCCCGTCGACTTTGGCTATTGTTTAAGAAATCCTATCATAATTGACCTGGTCTGATCCTTGCGCAGGGACGCGCCGCATTCTTCTCCACATATCACGTCCCCGAGGCTCCCAGCCATAAGGAGGCACCGCTCAAGCGTCATGCAGAGGACTCGGCTAATACTCCTCCAGCCAAGAAAGGCAAGGGGTTCGTCCTGAAAGACTCAAATGAGGATGAGGATGAGGATGAAGATGATGTCCCGTTCCTGCGCCGTCATCACCAAGTTCGAAAGCCTAGCCCTGCTCCCGCTGGGCAAGCTCCAATCCCTCCATCTCCCCCGACTGTCAGCCCAGAAGCCACGTCAGAGGCTAGAAGGCCCTCCTGTTCCGCCCCGCGTGGTCAAGCCACTTGGATGGGAGTCAAGTTTACCCCGTCACAAAGGTCTCCCCTCGTAGCTCCATCTTTTGTTGTTTGTAAGGAGATTATGGTCTCTAAATCTTCAACTATTCGCAGAAAACCTGTCTTGGGTACCTCGCTAGGCAAGCTCAGCACCAAGACACCAACTTCTGCTCCTTCTGCTTCTTCACAATCTGGTTCCCAAGAAGAGCCTACTCCAGACGAGGGTCCAGCTCAGCATACAGCGCCTCAACCTACTGTTTTGCCATCTACTGCCGCTCATCAATCCTCACCGGCTAAGGAAAACATCCCTACACCAGCTCCAGAGAGCTCGGAGCCAGAAGTCGAGGAGATCCCTCACTCCGAGTGAAGTGGAGGAAGGAAATGGAAGGCTACGAGGTCGATGACGAGCAGGAGGCTGATCAGTGGGAAACGCTGCAGAATGTAGCAAAATTCAGTGTAAACATGCTTGAGGTAAACTTCCTTCATGTCTTGAATTCTTGTCTTGAGCAGAGAATGTGCCTAATCCTTCCTCCTGTCCTCACACAGCGTATGAGCAAGAGGGCTACACAAAAATCTCTGTGCCTTCAGAAGGCCGTCAGCCAGCTGAAATCCCATGATGAGTTCGACAACGCACTGTATGCGCTAAAGTCGTAGTTCCGTGGCGAGATCGAGGAGCTTTGAAAAGAGAATACCGAACTTCAGCTCCGCCACGTAGAAGAGGCCAACACCATCCATGGTAGGGTCCTCCGAGTGATGCTAAGCTTGATGTTGTTGTAGAACGCTTCTTTATGATCAATCCATTCTACATACCTTTGTGTAATGCTTTGAAGGAAAATCGACAAGTGATGGAAGCGAGGCAGAAGGCCATGGAGGGAGAAGTTTTCCTGGCCAGCACCCAAGCCGAGAAGTCGGCCAAAGAGCTGAAGGGTAACTCTCTAACTCTGGCTCTCCCTGGCTCGATCCCACTAAGACCTGATTACTTTGTAATGTTCGACTGATTTCGTAGCTTATCAACAAAAAACCAAAGCCCAATTCCAAGTCTTCGACGAGAAGGTGAAGTCCGCCGTCGAGCTTCACAACCGTACCTTGAAAGCGGCAGCTCCTGTGTTCCAATATATTTATCCCGAAGAAGAGCTGCCGTCTCATGCCGACATATTAATGGCGCGACTTGAAGACGCTCCCGCACAACTGAAGGTCTTCGCAAAGGAAGCGACAACAACTTGCACGAGCCAAGCTTTGGCTACTATGAAGTTCAATTATCCTGACGTAGCCTTTGACACAGTGTGAGAAGGCTTCGCCTGCTCTGAAGAGGAAGCCTATACTCTTATGGAGGAAGCTAGAGTGACCTCCGCCATATTGGCAGAAAACTTGAATTTGTAAATAACTTAATCTTCGCATGTTTAATTGATCCTCGATACTATTGATCTTTTTTACCCAAGTACTTGATTTATCCGCTTTTTTGAGTAACGCTTTTGCCGACAGGTCCAGCCCCCCGAGTGCTAGGAATAAGCGCTTGGCCCTTCCCCATGCACATGCCGAGTGACTAAACATTGTCTGTGACAAATATGAGCGCAACTACTCAGAAATATCATAATACCCGAATTTGACCATCATATGTAAAGAGAAAGCAAATTTATTAATAAGATACAGTGCGGTGACTCCGCACACACTATTTAGTGTAGTCCCCCGACTTACTACTTAGTCATGCACGGCTGAGTAGCAAGTCAAACGAGCAACTAATTTACAAAACATGAATACAAGACTAACGAATAAAAACAACGTAGTTGTTCGATGTTACAGGTGTTTGGCACATCCGATCCATCTTCACGCTTCAGCCGATAAGCCCCGGGCGAGTCACTTCGTCAATCACATAGGGGCCTTCCTAGAGTGGGGAGAGTTTATACTCGTGCTTCTGATTCCTTCGGAGGACTAGATCTCCCATGGAGAATGCACGGCCCCGTACGTTGCGCTGATGATAGCGACGCAGGCCCTGCTAGTACTTGGCCGATTGGATCATTGTTACTTCCCTGGCCTCCTCAAGCCAGTCGAGGTCTTCTAGCCTTCCTTCATTTGATTGATTGTCATTGTAACCGCCTACCCGTGGGGACCAGAACTTTAATTCAGTAGGGAGGACCGCTTCTGAGCCGTAAACTAGGAAAAAGGGTGTTTGCCCGATTGCTTGACTTGGAGTTATTCTAAGCCCCCAGAGGACTGAAGACAACTCCTTAACCCAGCGTGTGACATACGGCTTTAGGCGATCGAAAATCCTCACTTTGAGTCCTTTTAGGATTAATCTGTTAGCGCTTTCAACCTGCCCATTGCTCCTTGGGTGGGCCACCGAGACGTAGTAGATCTTGATGCCCAACTCCTTCCCCAATCTTGGAACTCGCTGCTCTTGAAATTGAACGCCGTTGTCAGTGATGAAGCGGTTAGGCACGTCAAAATGTACGACATTGTCCCTAAAGAACTCACGCTCTTTGGCTGCCGTGATGTCAGCAACCGGCTTGGTTTCAATCCACTTCGTGAATATTTCAATGGCGACGAAGAGGTGAGTAAACCCACCTTATGCTCACTTGAGAGGCCCTACCATGTCTAGATTCCAGACTGCGAAAGGCCGAGAGATTGTAACTGTTTGTAGATCTTGGGCCGGCATATGAATCTACCTTGCAAAGAATTGACACCCATCGCATCTGCATACTATATCTTCTCCATCTGTGATAGCGGTCGGCCAGAAAAATCCCTATCGATAGGCTTTACCTACCAAGGCGCTTGCCGCCGCATGGTGTCCGCACTCTCCGGAGTGGATATCGCTCAGTAGATCTCTGCCTTGTTTCTTAGATATGCAACGCCTTAGTACCCCAGAACTGCTCTTACGAAAAAGCTCGTCCCCGACTACCTTGTAATTTTTCTTGGGCGTGCAATGCACTCGGCCAGGCTACGATCATCTGGTAACTCGTCGCAAAGGAGATAGTCCAAATACAGCTGTGTCCACCCAGTATTAATTGATACTACCTCCGCTTTGGATTCTGCTTATTCTTCTTGTTGTTCCTCCGATGTGGATGGTAGCTTGATAGAAGGCTTGCGCAATTCTTCGACGAAAACTTCAGTCGGAACCTGCGCCCGACAAGGTCCCATCCGCGCTAGCTAGTCTGTTGCTTCGTTGTCTCGGCGGAGCATGTGCGTTAGCTCCAATCCGTCAAATTTGTCCTCCAGCTTTCTAGTATCTTGTCAGTAGGCTGCCATGCTGTCGCCGATACAAGACCACTCTTTTTACACTTGATTGACCACGAGTTGGGAATCCCCACGCGCCAATAACCACCGTATGGTGAGCGATATTGCGATGCGTAGTCCATGGATGAGTGCCTCGTATTCAGCGGTGTTGTTGCTGACTAGAAATAGAATTTGAATAAAGTACCATAGCTTCTTCCCAATCAGAGATATGAGCAAAATCCCAACCCCCGCGCTACTGAGCATGAGGGAACCCTCAAAGTACATTGTCCAATACTCGAGATTCTCCTTTGCTGCTGGGGTCTGAGCCTCTGTCCATTCCACGATGAAATCGGCGAGGGCGTAAGATTTAATGCCTAGCCGGGGCTTGAACTTTATCTCAAAGGCTCCAAGCTCGACTGCCCACTTTGCAATTCTCCCGGTGGCTTCCCGATTATGAAGTATGTCTCAAGCGGAAAGAAAGTGACCACCGAAATTTCATGACCTTGGAAATAATGCTTGAGTTTCCGCGACGTGACTAGCACGTCGTTTAAAAGCTTTTGAACATGAGGGTACCTTGTTTTGGAATCGCCCAATACTTCGCTGACGAAGTACATTGGGCGTTGTACCTTCTAAAGGGGGCCGTGCTCATCTCTCTCCACGACCAATGCGCTGCTGATTACATGAGTCGTGGCGCCGATGTAGAGTAGAAAGGGCTCCGGGGCATGGGCGGGACCAACACCGGTGATGAAGTAAGGAATCTTTTAAAGTCCTCGAAACCATCTTGTCGGCGTAGGAGCTTAAAGAAGGGCATGCCGCATTCTCTGAATCAGGAAACGAATCGGCTGATTGCCACGATGCATCCAGTGAGCTTCTACACATCCTTTTGATTAGTCGGGGGCTTCATCTTCATGATGGCGCTGACCTTTTCTGGGTTGGCCTCGATCCCCGATGAGATAGGATGAAGCCGAGTAATTTACCAGACGGAACCCCGAAAATGCACTTCTAGGGATTTAATTTTATCCGATATGCCCTTAGGCTCTTGAATGTTTCAGCTAGATCTGTTATGAGATCTGGTTTGTTCGTGTCTTCACGGCGACGTCATCGACGTAGGCTTCCATGTTGCGGCCGAGCTGGGTGTGAAAACACCGTTGTATGGTGCGCTGATATGTTGCGCCAGTGTTTTTCAGCCCGAACGGCATCATGATATAGCAGAAAGCACCAAAAGAGGTAATAAACGATGTCTTAATGCAGTCTTCCTCCTTCAGGCTGATCTAGTGATAGCCTGAGTAAGGATCCAGAAAGCTTAAGAGCTCGCACCCACCAGTGGAATCCACTACTTGATCGATGTGGGGAAGCCCAAAAGGATCTTTGGGACAAGCATTGTTGAGGTCAGTGTAGTCGACGCACATACACCATGTCTTGATCTTTTTCAGTACCAGGACCGGATTTGCTAACCACCCGAGATGGTATACCTGCTTGATAAACCGTGCTGCCAATAATTTGGTAATTTCCTCTCGGATGGCATCGTTCCGATCTGGTGCAAATATTCGCAGACGTTGCTTGATCGGTTTCGCCTTGTTGTCAACATGCAAAGAATGCTCGATCACCTCCCTCGGCACACCAGGCATGTTCGAAGGTTTCCGAGCAAACACATCCTGGTTTGCCCGGAGGGAAGTGATGAGCCCGTCTTTCTTTTTGCTGTCGAGCCCTGTCCCAATCACGGCTGTTTTGGCCGAATCGGACGGGTCCAACGTGTTGGGGATAAAATCACGGCCCATTGCCAGGGCCCACTCCCTGACGGCCCAACCGAATAGCCTACCAGGGCCCAGCTCCCTGGAGGGTTCTATTAGGCCCATGTGCGCCGTACCGAACAGCCCCCTGATCGGTATGATCTGTGACCTCCAAGACTTCGTGTTTGAGTCCGACTCGAATAGAGTTCTGCACGGCTATGTGAAGACCCGGACGTTGGTTTCCCGGATTGGAATAGATGTCGTGGTCCCCAAGAATTGGAGTATGCCTTATCTACCTCGGGATATATTTGGCATGTACTGAGTTCGTTACGATCTCGTAGTTAGCCCGGCCCGATTATCCCTTGGTAGGTCGGTTCCTCAACACTCTATAAACAAGGCCCCTACGGCGTGTAGAGGGCGAAGCACCACGAGACCTTTGCATACTACTTCCTGTACACTCATATTCTCGCCGAGGCCTGTTCGTCTCGTCGAGCCACTTCCTTGTAATCCTATTTGATATAAAGAAAGGCTGGACGTAGGGCTATTATCTCTTCCGAGAGGCCTGAACCAGGGTAAAAACCCTCATCTCCCGCGGCTACGTGAAGACCGGACATTGGTTTCCCGGATTGGAATAGGAGCCGTGATCCTCAAGATTAGGAGTATACCTTATCTGCCTCGGGATATATTTGGCATGTACGAGTTCGTTACGATCTCGTAGTTAGCCCGGCCCGATATTCCCTCGGTAGGTCGGTTTGCTCCGCACTATATAAACAGGGCCCCTACGGCGTTTAGAGGACCCTGGCCAGAAGCTGGTGACTTAGCACCTGATCATCGTATTGTTGCATACTACACCCTGTACACACATAATCTCGCCGAGATCTGTTCGTCTCGTCGAGGATCCTCTTGTATTCATCTTTGATATATAAGAAAGGCTGGACGTAGGGCTATTATCTCTCCCGAGAGGCCTGAACCAGGATAAAAACCCTGTCTCCTGTTCGTTGCTGTTCGTGTTGTTCGGCGTGTCTCCTATCTCACTCTTGAAGAACCTTGGTTGACTTGAGACCGATATCTCAACCGTCGACAAAGACGGTGTTAAATCCTAGGAGAGACAAGGAAAAAAAATCCGTACACTGTACCTGGCGTCCGTACACCGAGAATTGTTTTGTTATTTTCTTGTCTTTGGTAACTAATTCCAAACCTTTATTTACTTCCTATGTATGAAGGGTAATTAGCCGTTAGTAACGGTGATATTATAATCAAATAGTTTGTCGATTGCATCATTATGTCATGTTGAGTTGCCTATCTTCTGGAGTCTCGTGCTACGCTGGCGTGTGTTCGAGACGTGGTGTGTTGGTTCTTCGTTGTGTGCATTTTTGTTTGGTGTGGAAGAAAAGCTTTCAAATTACTTTAATAGTTATACTGTCACCCTCCCCGTTAGCTAATCTTCCCTTTTCTCATCAGATGGCATCGAAAAAGAGCGCCCGCATCGCCGCCCGCCGTCAGTAGGCTGCACCGCAACAACCGCAGCACCCTCCTCCGCCGCCACCAATCATCGATATCAACGCCATTGCAGCTCAGGCAGCAGCGCAAGCTCTCGCGCAGGCTGCCGTGAACCAGCAACCAGCTCAGCCACCAATTCAACAGCATGCTCAGCCTCAGGACCAAGTGATGATGCAGGCGCTGAATTTGATAGTGCCGCAACTCACCGCGTTGCAACAGAAGGCACCAGCTGCACCCGCCAACGCCGGGGCGCCAGCTCACTACCAACCTCAATCGAGATTTAAAGACTTCATCAGCACTAGGCCAAGCCACTTCACGGGAGTTTGAAATCCTGTGGAGGCCGACGACTGGATCAGGGAGATGAAGAACAAACTGGACATGGTCAATGTTCTGCCAGCTGATCAGGTCAAGTTTGCCACCCATGTTCTAAAGGGCAACGCCGCCAACTGGTGGGAGACTTACTGTGCCGCACACCCGAATCATGCTATTATGACATGGGATGCTTTTGAGGAGGAGTTTAAGGCCGTTTACATTCTCCAGAGTATGAAGGATGAGAAACGGCGTGAGTTTGAAAATCTGCGCCAAGGGAATATGTCTGTAGCTTAATATATTGACAAGTTCGTGGAGTTGTCTCGTTATGCTAGAGAGACGATCCCCACGGAGAAAACCAAGGTGTGGAGGTTCACCGAAGGGCTTGATGCTAGTATCCGCACTCAGGTCCTACTCCTCAAGTGTGAGACTTTCACCGATGTAACTGAGAGGGCTATGATTTATGAGGAGGGCCATAGCAGAGAGATGGAGCAGAAGAAAAGGAAGCCTGAGTTTAATCAGCAAGCTGGAGCAAATACTCGTCCTCGCTACTACCATGGGAACCAGCATCATCATCACCAGCATCACCCGCATCACCAGCACCATGGTAACCACAAACCTCAGTTTGTTCCAAAACAGCTGCCAGCTAGGCAGGTGAAGCAAGAGCAACAGCCAGTCAAGCAGATTTCCCCCGCCGGGAACCGCTCGCAGGGACAAAACGAGGATGTACCTGCTGGCCATTGCTTTTACTGCAAGCAGCCAGGACACTTTGCAGCTCAGTACCCGAAGAAGCAGGCCGACCAGAACGCCAGGCCCGAGGCAAGGATGGCTGCAGGGCGAATCAACCATGTCAACGCCGAAGAAGCCGCGGAAGCACCTGACACCGTTTTAGGTACGTTCTTGACAAATTCCGTACCGGCTACAGTTCTTTTTGATTCCGGGGCTACACATTCATTTATTGCTAAGAAGTTAGTGGATAAGAATGGGTGGATAATTAAACCATTAAAAAGACCCTTAGCAATAACAACCCCGGGAGGATCCATGAATGCGAGTATGGGATGCCCTGACATAGATATAGAGGTAGAAGGATCCAAGTTCAAAACGAACTTGATCATGGTTGAAATGGGAGGTATTCCAGTTATTTTGGGTATGGATTGGCTAAAGAAGTATAACGGACAGATCGACTGTGCCCGTAGAGCTGTCACCTTAACCAACGAAGATAGGACTAAAGTAACCTACGTGTCGCCGGGATCGACGCGTAGAAAGGGAGTCGTCCATCACATCAAGGTAACCAGGCCCGAGGGAGAGAGGCCGAAGTTGGAGGATATACCCGTTGTCTGTGAATTTGGGGATGTTTTTCCTGAGGATCTGCCTGGATTGCCACCTGACAGAGACGTGGAGTTCACCATCGATGTATACCCTGGCACCAGTCCGATCTCTCAACGCCCGTATCGGATGAATGCCACTCAACTGGCCGAGGTGAAGAAGCAATTGGAAGAGCTAAAGTCGAAGGGTTTTATTCGGCCAAGCACCTCGCCATGGGGATCACCGGTTATTTTTGTGAAGAAGAAGGATAAGACACTCCATATGTGCGTCGATTACAGGTCATTGAATGAGGTGACTATCAAGAATAAATACCCGCTGCCTAGAATCGATGATTTATTTGATCGGTTGAAGGGAGCGTGCGTATTTTCGAAGATCGACTTAAGATCGGGCTACCATTAGATAAAGATCAAGAAGGAGGATATTCCCAAAACAGCTTTCACGACTCGGTATGGATTATACGAGTACTTGGTGATGTCGTTTGGACTCACTAATGCCCCAGCGCATTTTATGCAAATGATGAACAAGGTGTTCATGGAGTATCTCGACAAGTTCGTGGTGGTATTCATAGATGACATATTGATTTACTCAAAGAATGAGGAGGAGCACGCCGAGCATCTCCGTATTGTGCTCGGTTTGCTGAGAGAGCATCAGTTATATGCTAAGTTCAGCAAATGTGATTTTTGGATTAGAGAGGTAGCCTTCCTAGGCCACATAGTGTCTGAAGGAGGAGTGGCCGTCGACATCGGCAAGGTGAAGGAGATATTGGAATGGAAACGACCTACCACTGTGACGAAGGTTCGAGGATTCCTGGGAATGGCAGGATACTATCGGAGGTTTATCGAGAATTTTCTAAGTTAGCCAAGCCACTGACTGAACTTTTGAAGATGGATGCGAAGTTTAGATGGACGACCGCATGCCAAGAGAGCTTCCAGGTTTTGAAAGACAAGTTGACCTCAGCGCCCGTTCTAATACTACCCGATATACACCAAGATTTTGAGGTGTATTGTGACGCTTCAAGGCAAGGATTAAAATGTGGGCTAATGCAAGAAGGAAAGGTAGTGGCTTATGCTTCGCGCCAATTGAAGCCACACGAGGAGAATTACCCGACCCACGACCTCGAGTTGGCGGCCGTAATGCATGCCTTGAAAATCTGGAGGCATTACTTGGTAGGAAACCGCACCGAGATATATACGGACCACCAAAGTCTGAAGTATATATTCACGCAGCCAGATCTGAATTTGAGACAAAGAAGATGGCTAGAACAGATGGCTGACTATGACATTGGGATACACTATCACCCGGGGAAGGTGAATTCAGTCACCGATGCCTTGAGTCGAAACCTGCGGTGCAATGAGCTGATCGCAGAGTTCGAGAAGCTAAATCTGGAAGTAGTACCACGTGGACATCTGAGTGTGATGGAAGTGCAGCCCACATTAGAGGAAAGGATCAAAGAGGCACAACAAGACGACGAAGGGATTTTTGAGATCGCCGCCAGGATCGGGGCCGACAAAGCCCCAAGGTTCAGAATAGATGACGATGGGATCGTTTTGTTCGGTAAGCGAATAGTAGTGCCAGACGACGGGGAGCTTCGTGAATTGATTATGAGGGAAGCTCACAACTCAACCTATTCTATACACCTAGGAGGCACAAAGATGTATCTTGACTTGCGAGAGAAATATTGGTGGACAAGGATGAAGGGAGATATAGCTTTGTATGTTGCCGAGTGTGACGTATGCCAGCGTGTAAAGGCAGAACATCAGAGACCCGCAGGATTACTCCAACCTTTGTCTATTCCACAATGGAAGTGGGAGGAGGTTGGCATGGATTTCATTGTCGGTTTGCCGAAGACTCGGAGAGGGTACGACTCCGTATGGGTAATAGTAGACCGATTGACCAAAGTAGCACACTTCTTACCCGTGAAGACTGCCTATACAAGTGCCAAGCTAGCTGAACTCTACATGGCAAGGATCGTGAATCTGCATGGGGTACCAAAGAGGATCATGTCAGATCGAGGGACACAATTCACGTCAAGGTTTTGGAAGCAGATACATTCATTGCTGGGCACGCACTTGGCATTCAGCAGTGCGTACCACCCGTAGACCGATGGACAGACCGAAAGGACCAATCAAATCTTAAAAGATATGCTCCGGTCAGTGGCTCTGTCCAAGTCCAAGAACTAGGAGGAAACACTTCCGTATGCGGAATTCTCTTATAACAACAGCTATCAGTCAAGTATCAAGATGGCACCGTTTGAAGCGCTATACGGACGGAAGTATTGTACGCCTCTCTATTGGAATGAGACAGGCGAAGGTAAAGTATTTGGACCAGAAGCGCTAAAGGAGGCAGAAGAGCAAGTTAAGTTAATTCGCGAGAGAATGAAGGCAGCTCAATCGAGACAAAAGAGCTACGCTGACAACCGTCGCAGAGATCTTCGATTCGAGGCGGGGGATCATGTGTACCTGAAGGTGTCACCGTTGAAGGGTCTGAGAAGGTTCCATGTGTCTGGGAAGTTAGCACCCAAGTACATAGGCCCTTTTCTCATCACGGAGCGAAGGGGGGGAGGTGGCCTATCAACTGGAGCTACCGCCAGACCTGTCAGCTGTACACAACGTGTTTCATGTCTCACAACTCAAGAAATGCTTGCGAGTGCCTGAGGAGCAAGTGCCATTTGAGGTGGTGGAGTTGGAAGAGGACTTAACATACAAGGAGAGACCGGTTAAGATCCTAGAGGAAGCACAGCGATACACTAGAAGCAAGACCATCAAATTTTGCAAAGTTCAGTGGGCTAATCACTCAGAGGAGGAAGCTACATGGGAAAGGGAGGAGCTTCTTCGCCAAGAGTTCCCGGAGTTGTTCGTGGCTTCTTCCGAATCTCGGGGTCGAGATTCTCGTAAGGGGGGAGGTTTTGTGACATCCTAATACCTATTAGTATGTCCCAAGCTTCATTCAAAATAAAACAAAGGTATTATTACTTTTCAATATTTAATCGTAGCCTAGGAAGTGTCATTTTATGCCTGGAAGAAGCCAATTAAGGTCCGGGACCCGCTTGAGGTCCATGGCCGACCCCAGGTCGTCCTAGAGCTTTCTTAAGTCTTCTCCCACGACCATAGACTCCGCTAGACTTTTCCCAAACCGAATTCTTCTCGGATCAGGTTTTCGGGAGCCCGTTTTGGCCCGTGGTCGAATTCTAGCCCAAGAGGGTTCCTTTTGGCCAACCCTCTGCGTCCCAAGGTGTATATATACCCCTAAGACCTTCCCTTCGCGACCTCAACACCCCCACTCCAAACCCTAGCCGTCGCGGTAAGTTCCGATCTCTCCCGAAGCTTACCCGAGGTATCCATCTTGTTCCAGAGCCCAAATCCTAGATTAGATGACACCATTGGAAAGTACTCGTCGAGACGATCGATTTGAGTATATGGAAGCCCGATTTTGCTAGAGAATCAAGGGAGAAATCGCGGCCACAACTTCTACCCGAAGCCCTAGCTCTACCCGTCCTCGGTTCGCGTGCCACTTGCCGCGTCAGCGCCGCCGCCGCTGCCGTTCCCCACGCGTCCAGTTGCGCCGGCCAACCAGAGGCCACCAGGCCGTCGCCGCGGGCCCTGCGCCCCAGTAGCCGCGCCCCCGCGCCCCGACCGCGCGGCGCCGCCCCACCTCCCGCGTCGCGCCACGCGTCGCCGGGCCCCGCCGCTGTTCCGCTCTCGCCGCACGCGGAGAGCGCCCGCGCGCACGCCTGCTGTCCGCCCCACCTCCCTCCGCTGCCGCTGACCGACGGGGTCCGCCACCCGCCGGGCCTGCGTGTCAGCTGCTGCCTCCCGCCAGCCAGTCGCGTGCTGCTGCTGCCTCTGCCGCGCCCAATCGGAGGCCGACACCTGTCGGTTCTCTCGGTTAGCTGTCGGTTGACCGGGTTATCCGGGTTCAACCGGTTTATTATTTTCCCAGCTGGCTGAAAACTTAAAATATTTATCCCCGTTGCATACGAGCTCCAAATTTAGTGATTCCAGATCCTATAGTTTCCTAATTTTTTCTAGTATTTTAATATATTTATTTTTAATATACCTATTGTACTGAAACATGGTTGTTGTGCTTGTTTTATTATTTTTGTGTGTATGTGCCCGTTCGCGAGTAGACGTCGGTTGTTGCTGCTGTTGCTGTGGAGATCCCGGAACCGAAGGTGGTGACGACTAGCAAGACAACCTCTTCGACGAAGGTAACCTCTAGTGGAGATCCCGGAACCGGAGGTGGTGTCTTGCAATTGTTTACATATTGAAACCTAGTTTAACGAACTCCGTTAACGAGGAAATGCCCTCTTTACTTTGTTAGGGCAGGAGTCGTTAACGGGGGGCGGGGGGGGGGGGATTCACCTTACTTTTATGTCAAAACTTACTTATTGCACAACATTTAGACTTAGGGTGTGTGTGCCTTGGTTGTGTTAGTAATTCACTAGCGCAACTAGCCTGTCCTTTGATAGACCGTTGTTTATTCCTAGCCTATCCTTTGATAGTTGTAGGTTGTTTACAATATAAAAGCTTACTTGGTGAAGCTGTGGCTTCGTGGTTGATTTTGGACGAACTAAACTTAACCAAATAAAAGCAACTAGTCAGGGGAGACTCAGCAAGGTTGAGCTGGGGTATGTGGTGGTGGTTTGGAGAGCTCCCCTATTAAGGACTGGAACCTGTGGTATGCTAGACCAAACCTTACCGGACAGCCGCAGGCGCCTTCGGGTCCTGGCTGAGTGTCATATGGAGCCCACTAACCGCTTGCTCGTAGGATGTCCGGTCGCGCGTTGGTACTTTTGCTCTAGGGTAGAGGGTCGCGCCTTCATCCCGAGGGGTAGGTACGAGCCTGCGACCGAATGGCTTAAATAGGGAACGCCCCGGTGCGGCTTCCTGGCTCAGAGGTACCCTGTTGCGTCGGTTGTCGGCCGGGCCGGGGAAACCTTAAGAGAGGGCAGGTGAAGTGGTGGGTAAAGTAGGTTGAAAGGCCTTGTACCATATCTCCCTCTTTTGGGATCAGACGGGACCTGACGGGGAACGTGTCCACACTCTGCAGAGTTAAAACTATCATGATAGCCGTGTCCACGGTTATGGACGGGGAGTGATGTTTCCACAGTGTAGTCCCATCTCTTTGGCTAATAATTAACTTGACTAGTGGGTAGGTTTGGGTTTGACTGGTGCGTGTCTGCATCTTCTTTTGTGTTAATGGGATTTATGAGTGCATGCATCAACTCATTTAATTAAATAATTAAAACTTGTTAGATCAATAGGTCTTTGTGTAAAAGAGCCTACCCCATCCTTTGCCTCTGCATTGTACTTAAGGACATTGTACTTGTTGGGGAGCCGCATCCTCATTAGACAAGAATTGTGGATTATTTTGTTGCAGGTGATGAGCTGCAGAACTAGGTTTTCGTTTGGGAAGATAGCTACAGCGTCCGAGCTGGACAACGATACTGTTACCGCGCCGTTGGCTCATGACCTTATTAGTTTAATTATTGTATTTCTATTCCGCTACTCTGAATGATTTGGATCTTAATGATATTTCGTAATGTTCCGATGGGAATGCCCATCGTTTACCTGTAAGGCATTAATGTCGCTGCTTAATAAATCTATTTCCTTTAGCTAATGTCGTGTGTAATGGTATTCACGTGTACATCTTGCGATGCTTGTCCTGGGCGCATCATCTGGGCGAGATCACGGTGTGGAACACCGGGCTCGCGACAAAAGTGGTATCAGAGCTCACGTTCACCTTAGGATACCGTAGTTAGTTAACCCATAGAAGCTGAAATACGTTCTAAATTAATTGCAAAAATTATTCTCTACTCGTTTTGAATTATTTATGAGTAGTTCTTTTGTTAAATTATTCATAAATTGCTCTCAGCCTGTCCTAATTAGTCTTCCTGTCTTCTTTTAGATGTCGACCTACAAGCTAGTGGATGCTCTGGATGAGGAAGGGATGCCCCTCATCCTAAGGGATTTGTTGGTGCATTTGCGTTACCCAACCACGGAGCCGGTATACGAGTGCGAGTATGTGAGCCAATGCATTCGGAATGTTTGGAGGGTGATCCTGGAGTTTCCTACACCCAATTCCGGAAACCGGCCCGCAGCTCACTTTCAAGGCTTATGGCGATGATGACAACGTCGTCAGGCAGCAGGTGGCCAGGAAGGCTATCCTTCATCTGGGAGCTCTCCATCAGGCAGAGCTAGAGAATACAAGGTTCCGCTATCCCCCCACGTGTCTCCGGGATGCGCCGGATTTTGTGCCAAGTGAAGTGGCACTACCAGGGAATGGAGCTGTACAAGCGGTTGATAAATTCTGTGCCAAGTGAAGTGGCACTACCAGGGAATGGAGCTATACAAGCGTTGTACAAGCGGTTGATAAAGCCTTTACAAGCGGTTTCAAGTTTTAAAACCGCTTGTAAGAAACCGCAACTAACCGCGACTGATGCCTCGCGGAGCATCATCTAGAAACCGCTTGTAATGGTGTCTGAGCATCATCTAGAAACCGCTTGTAATGGTGTCTAAAAAGGCAAATAATATTGGAGGTGGGATTTCAACCCAGGACCTCATGACTCACACCTCACCCAACTAGCCAACCCACCCACGCGTGATATCTAATGAGATAGGGGAAGCTTTCCTTTTATCTATTCGAAAAAAGACCCTCTAGAAGCGGTTGGGGCTATTAAACCGCTTATAAAGGCCAGCATCCTAAGCGGTTCGTGTTCCCAACCGTTTGTAGAGGTATAGCAGCGGTTGGGGACACAAACCGCTTAGGATTTTAGGTTTTTAGAAGCGGTTCGTGTCCCCAACCGCTTCTAGAGGTTATTTTCTGGCTTGAGACTGTTTTGAGGCTATTAAACCGTTTGTAGAAGTTTGTTCCTTTTTTTTGAACCGCTTGAGAAAGCTTGTTCCCTAGTAGTGTGGCCGACCTTGAGCAGGAGGAGGACCATGTGTTGATTACCATAGTAAATTTTTCAAAGGCGGAGGACCACATGTATATCAAGTCCGAGGAGGCGGTGCGTACTCAAGCACTGCGCATTGATCTGATGCATCAGGAAGCCCTGACCAAGGAACGTGCTCAACAAGACAAAGAGATCCGGTTTAATGACAAGGCTCACGAGAACCATCTCAAGGAAAGGGAGTTACGCCGCCGCGTGATAGATCTTGATGCGCGGGAGAGGGAGATGGAAGAAATGAGAAGGCATGCAAGGGAAAGGAGGACCAGGTGGGAAGCGTACAGTGCTGAAGCCCGCGAAGCCAGGGACAACTTCGAGCATGATCATGACATCCTCTGCCGTGATCGAAATCGCGACGATAGGCTACGTGAAAAGATGATGCATGATGAAAAACAGCTGCAGCGCGTCAAGGACGACTACGAGGAGCGCGTCAAGGTGCTGGAGGAGAAGGAGCGGGCTCTCGCTGGGAAGGACACCCGCAACCTCCGTCGGCGCAACAGCTAGAGCGTGTCACTCCAACGTCTTAATAATCGCTGTTTCGTGTTATCGCTTTTGTCTCGCCTTAGCGATGCGAGATGGTTTAGTTAATTTCGTTTCAAACGTACTTTGTTAAACTCTGTGTGTGGACGACCGTGTTGTGTTTTCGGATTTCTCTATGTAATACGGTCATCAGTATTTGAACTATTGTTTAAATATAGAGTCAGTTTGAAAATTTTGGTGCATGGTGGTTGTGAATTGTTAGTATTCTTGTCTCTATTATTTATATTGTGCCTTTTGGACGTCAAGAATGAGGCAAGGTCATGCCGAAATTTTCAACTCAAGATTGAAGACTGAAGGAAGGAAGACTGTCGGGGACGCCGCTGTTCCCCGCTCGCCGCACGCGGACGTGCCCGCGCGCACGCCTGCTGCTCGCCCCGCCTCCCTCCGCTGCCGCTGACTGGCGGGGTCCGCCACCCGGCGGGCCCGCGTGTCAGCTGCTGCCGCCCGCCCGCCAGCCGCGTGCTGCTGCTGCCTCTGCCGCACCCAATCGGAGGCCGACACCTGTCGGTTCCTCGGTTAGCTGCCGGTTGACCTGGTTAGCTGCCGGTTGACCGGTTTATTATTTTCCCAGCTGGCTGAAAATTTAAAATATTTATTCCCGTTGCATACGAGCTCCAAATTTAGTGATTCCAGATCCTATAGTTTCCTAATTTTTTCTAGTATTTTAATATATTTATTTTTAATATACCTACTGTACTGAAACATGGTTGTTGTGCTTGTTTTATTATTTTTGTGTGTATGTTCCCGTTCGCAAATAGACGCCGGTTGTTGCTGCTGTTGCTGCGGAGATCCCGGAACCGGAGGTGGTGACGACTAGCAAGACAACCTCTTCAACGAAGGCAAGCACTAGTCTTGCAATTGTTTACATATTGAAACCTAGTTTAACGAACTCCGTTAACGAGGAAATGCCCTCTTTACTTTGTTAGGGCAGGAGTCGTTAACGGGGGGATTCACCTTACTTTTATGTCAAAACTTACTTATTGCACAACATTTAGACTTAGGGTGTGTTTGCCATGGTTGTGTTAGTAATTCACTAGCGCGACTAGCCTGTCCTTTGATAGACCGTTGTTTATTCCTAGCCTATCCTTTGATAGTTGTAGGTTGTTTACACTATAAAAGCTTACTTGGTGAAGCTGTGGCTTCGTGGTTGATTTTGGACGAACTAAACTTAACCAACTAAAAGCATCTAGTCAGGGGGAGACTCAGCAAGGTTGAGCTGGGGTATGTGGTGGTGGTTTGGAGAGCTCCCCTATTAAGGACTGGAACCTGTGGTATGCTAGACCAAACCTTACCGGACAGCCGCAGGCCCCTTCGGGTCCTGGCTGAGTGTCCTATGGAGCCCACTAACCGCTTGCTCGTAGGATGTCCGGTCGCGCGTTGGTACTTTTTCTCTAGGGTAGAGAGTCGCGCCTTCATCCCGAGGGGTAGGTACGAGCCCGCGACCGAATGGCTTAAATAGGGAACGCCCCGGTGCGGCTTCCTGGCTCAGAGGTACCCTGTTGCGTCGGTTGCCGGCCGGGCCGGGGAAACCTTAAGAGAGGGCAGTTGAAGTGGTGGGTAAAGTAGGTTGAAAGGCCTTGTACCGTATCTCCCTCTTTTGGGATGAGACAGGACCTGACGGGGAACGTGTCCACACTCTGCAGAGTTAAAACTATCATGATAGCCGTGTCCACGGTTATGGACGGGGAGTGATGTTTCCACAGTGTAGTCCCTTCTCTTTGGCTAATAATTAACTTGACTAGTGGGTAGGATTGGGTTGGACTGGACTGGTGCGTGTCTGCACCTTCTTTTGTGTTAATGGGATTTATGAGTGCATGCATCAACTCATTTAATTAAATAATTAAAACTTGTTAGATCAATAGGTCTTTGTGTAAAAGAGCCTACCCCATCCGTTGCCTCTGCATTGCACTTAAGGACATTGTACTTGCTGGGGAGCGGCATCCTCATTAGACAAGAATTGTGGATTATTTTGTTGCAGGTGATGAGCCGCAGAACTAGGTTTTCGTTTGGGAAGATAGCTACGGCGTCCGAGCTGGACGACGATACCGTTACCGCGCTTTTGGCTCGTGACCTTATTAGTTTAATTATTGTATTTCTATTCCGCTACTCTGAATGATTTGGATCTTAATGATATTTCGTAATGTTCCGATGGGAATGCCCATCGTTTACCTGTAAGGCATTAATGTCGCTGCTTAATAAATCTATTTCCTTTAGCTAATGTCATGTGTCATGGTATTCACTTGTCCGTCTTGCGATGCTTGTCCTGGGCGCATCGTCTGGGCGAGATCACGGTGTGGAACACCGGGGTCGCGACACAGACCGGTGGCCAAACCGAGAGGACTAACCAGATATTAGAAGATATGCTCCGAGCCTGTGTTCTTTCTTATGGCAAGAATTGGGAGAAGTGCTTGCCATTCGCTGAATTCTCCTACAACAATAGCTACCAATCCGGCCTTCAAATGTCTCCATTTAAAGTTCTTTATGGGAGGAAGTGTAGGACTCCCTTGAACTGGTCCGAAGCCGGAGAACGCCCATTCTATGGCCCTGACATGGTAATCGAAGCTAAAGAGCAAGTCAAGATAGTCTAAGAACGATTGCGGCAGCGCAGTCACGCCAAAAGAGCTACGCTGATCGTCGTCGCCGCGAGCTTACCTTTGAAGTTGGTGATCATGTCTACCTAAAGGTTACACCGCTGAGGGGTACCCATCGCTTCCAAGTGAAAGGAAAGCTAGCACCACGTTATATTGGCCCTTTTGAAATCACAGCTAAGCGAGGAGCGGTAGCTTATGAGCTCAACCTTCCACCTTCACCCTCCGATGTGCACAATGTATTTCACGTCTACCAGCTCATGAAGTGTCTTCGGGTTCCAACCAAGTCAACCGAGATGAATCTCCAACCCGATCTTTCCTACCGAGAGCACCCTATCCGTATTCTTGACAAGGAGGAATGAGCGACCAGAAGAAAGACCGTGAAATTTCTGAAGGTGCAATGGAGCAACCACAATGAAGATGAAGCAACTTGGGAGCGTGAAGATCATCTCCGCGCAACCTACCCTCACCTCCTCACCAAGCCTGTTGAATCTCGGGGACGAGATTCTTTTTAAGGGGAGAGGACTGTAACAGCCCAGCTGTTATTTCCAAATTAGTCTTGCATATCATCATCGCGTTCATTTGGTTGCATTATGGTTCCTTAAAAACTTTTCACGAAAATGCATACAACCATCACATTATGTGTTGGGAACATGGGACTTTTGAACCGAGCTCCTAGAAAATTACTTGGCCGAGCTATTAGAGTAGTAGGACATAACTCGCCGAGCAGATTTCTTAGTCGCCCGAGCAGGTAGGGCCTCGGCAATGCCTTGCCGAGCAGCCAATACCCCGAACCATAAAGTTGCCCGACTGCTCGCCGAGCAGCCACGTGTCCTGGTCACCCGACTAATCGCCGAGTGGCCATGTGTACTGCTTGCCCGACTGCTCGCTGAGCCGCCACGTATCCTGGTCGCCCGACTGGACTATCGAGCTAGGAGCCACCCAAACGACCGGAGACCTATTTGTCTCCTTAATTCTTTTTGTCCCAGACCAGGACCCGATGACCCATCTCTCCCATTGGTTGACATGGGCGGTGCTTCAGACAGAAGTCCACGCACCCCAGGCCATCTGCGCTCCATGGCCAAGTGGCGGAGGACGACGCAAAGCGATGCCAAGTGGAGAAGAAACTCGTGCAGCTGCCGCACTCTCACTTTTCTCACCATTTCCCTTACTCAAAACCCCTCATTTATAGGTGGGACCTGGCCCCACTTGTCACCCACATATGGCAGCTCTATTTAAAGCCCCAACCAGCCATCTCCCACCTCTCTGCAGCCCCATTTCTGCTTCCTTCTCCTGCTGCTCGAGCTGAGAAGAACAGCAGCGTAATAACTTCGTATAGCATACATTATACGAAGTTATACGAGTTCTTTATGGGAGGAAGTGTAGGACTCCCTTGAACTGGTCCGAAGCCGGAGAACGCCCATTCTATGGCCCTGACATGGTAATCGAAGCTAAAGAGCAAGTCAAGATAGTCTAAGAACGATTGCGGCAGCGCAGTCACGCCAAAAGAGCTACGCTGATCGTCGTCGCCGCGAGCTTACCTTTGAAGTTGGTGATCATGTCTACCTAAAGGTTACACCGCTGAGGGGTACCCATCGCTTCCAAGTGAAAGGAAAGCTAGCACCACGTTATATTGGCCCTTTTGAAATCACAGCTAAGCGAGGAGCGGTAGCTTATGAGCTCAACCTTCCACCTTCACCCTCCGATGTGCACAATGTATTTCACGTCTACCAGCTCATGAAGTGTCTTCGGGTTCCAACCAAGTCAACCGAGATGAATCACCTTGATCTCCAACCCGATCTTTCCTACCGAGAGCACCCTATCCGTATTCTTGACAAGGAGGAATGAGCGACCAGAAGAAAGACCGTGAAATTTCTGAAGGTGCAATGGAGCAACCACAATGAAGATGAAGCAACTTGGGAGCGTGAAGATCATCTCCGCGCAACCTACCCTCACCTCCTCACCAAGCCTGTTGAATCTCAGGGACGAGATTCTTTTTAAGGGGAGAGGACTGTAACAGCCCAGCTGTTATTTCCAAATTAGTCTTGCATATCATCATCGCGTTCATTTGGTTGCATTATGGTTCCTTAAAAACTTTTCACGAAAATGCATACAACCATCACATTATGTGTTGGGAACATGGGACTTTTGAACCGAGCTCCTAGAAAATTACTTGGCCGAGCTATTAGAGTAGTAGGACATAACTCGCCGAGCAGATTTCTTAGTCGCCCGAGCAGGTAGGGCCTCGGCAATGCCTTGCCGAGCAGCCAATACCCCGAACCATAAAGTTGCCCGACTGCTCGCCGAGCAGCCACGTGTCCTGGTCACCCGACTAATCGCCGAGTGGCCATGTGTACTGCTTGCCCGACTGCTCGCTGAGCCGCCACGTATCCTGGTCGCCCGACTGGACTATCGAGCTAGGAGCCACCCAAACGACCGGAGACCTATTTGTCTCCTTAATTCTTTTTGTCCCAGACCAGGACCCGATGACCCATCTCTCCCATTGGTTGACATGGGCGGTGCTTCAGACAGAAGTCCACGCACCCCAGGCCATCTGCGCTCCATGGCCAAGTGGCGGAGGACGACGCAAAGCGATGCCAAGTGGAGAAGAAACTCGTGCAGCTGCCGCACTCTCACTTTTCTCACCATTTCCCTTACTCAAAACCCCTCATGCAAATTGGCATTGACCAGTTTTTACGTTATGATCAAATATGTCTTTCTTCCTTTATGTTTGTAGATGAAAGTGGTTTGAGGCATATTTATTTTAGTTGTCAATCAGCTCCTAACCAATGTATCATAGTGTACACTATACTTCTCTAAGTCTTTTTGCAAAGTATAATTCATGCAAAATATTTGACATTTTAAATGCTCAAACTTTCATGAGCAGGTCTAAGATTCAAGGCTTTTCATATTTCCTGTACATAAGGACATCTCATCCCTTCATGAAAGGCCAATAATTGTATCTCCCATGGAATTCTTTGCTTCGAACTAGTTGGGAACTTGCAAACCAACTCTGCTCCAACAGGAATTTCTCCTTTGGGTACAGATTATGCATGTACTGGTGCCTATAAGAATGTATACTTCTTTCATATTGCAGTTATAAAAATTGCCTCATTTATATTGTCTAAAGCTTCAAACTTTCCTGCCGGATAGGATTTCCAGGGTTGAGTTTGCTGAAGATGTTCCAGAAATTTACTTTTAGAATGTCAAAAGAATAGCAGCTCGATCTGATGACCTTCTTCTTAACATGTATGAGTGTACTAATTCAAGCAGGTTTTGGTTTTGTGCTAAATTGAGCTTATTACTAGATACATATTTAAATTTGGATTTTGAATAACACAATATATCTTTTTCCTCCATTTAATCCTTGACATCTTAACTTGCAGCGGAAGCAATGCTTGAGATTAATGTAGCTAGTCTTATAAAGAGGAGTTGCACATCAACATACCAGTATCAACATGAAGAACTTGATGATTAAAAGCAAAACAAACAAGTAGAGATGAAGCGATGACTTAGGAATATTTATTGCTATGTTTTGGTGATACTGAAATTCACTTGTATTTATGTTGGCATATGAACTATGTACTTATAAATATTTGTATTACTTGGTCACCTGTGAATTTATAATGAATTTATTTATGTGCAAAACTTGTGGATTTATTTATATGATTCTTGTGAGCTATAATTAGGACTTTCGATAAACTGGGACGATAAAATTTATCACAATATTTTGTTATGTCACTTGCCATGTCATATGCCATGTGGAGCATCCTACTCATCCATCTATGATGTTTTCTGTTCTAAATTATGACGATTCGTAGCGTCATAATCTTTGTGACGATGAAATATTCGTCACTAATTTTGTGACGTTTTTTCTTGAATTGTCACAGAAGACCTTTAGAGACGCACCTTCTGTGACAGACGTGTTTTTGTCATAGGGGCGTCACAGATAGCATACAGTGACAATAAAACCTCTTTTTTTGTCATAAAAATTACGTCACAGAAGGCCATATTTCTTGTAGTGGATGCTGCAGCTGGACGAATTCCCTTGCCACTTGGCTCCAATCGTAGCTGTCCTTCGCCATCTGGCCGCCGCGCGCAGACCGCCTGGGATGCGTGGGTCTTTGTCTTCTCCACTACCCCGTTCATCCAATGAAAGAAGGGTCAGCGGGTCCTTGCCCGGGACAAAAAGAATAAGAGAACTAAATGGGATTCGGGTCACTCAAGTAGCTCTTAATCTGAGAGATAGCCCTCCTAACTCTACTCGGGCTTCTCCTCACTTGGTTAATCTTCCCCAAGCTTGGTGTTGGCCGGTGAAGTCCAGTCGGGAGTGGTCGCCCGACTGCTCACCGTGTGGCCACGTGTCCTGCTCGCCTGGTGACCACGTGTTGTGCTCGTCTGGTGCTCACCTGGTGGTTGTGTGTTTTGCTCGCCAGCCTGCTCGCCCGAAGACTTCGTGTCCTGGTCGCCCGTCACTCAGGTCTGGTTGGGAAAGCTCGACGAGTGCAAGGGAGCACTCGGCAGTGCTCGGCAGGGTGCCTACTTGTTCGGCTAGCTAAGAAAGGTACTCGGCGAGCTATGCAACTGCTCGCCGAGGCTCGTCCAATCTATATCTCACTATTCTAGTGGTTGGCTCATTAGTATACTAGTTGTTTAGGTTTAAAGTCCTATGTATCACGAAAAGTTTCAAAGAAACACAATAAAACCAAATGAACACAATTATGATATGCATGCTTAATTGAAAATAACAGCTGGGCTGTTGCAGTTGACTATTTTTATGGCGCTCTCATTGTCACACAAATGTGGGATGTGGTTGAGGTTAAGGCCATAATTTCTCAAGGTTTGCCTCATCCAAAGTAATTGGGCGCAACAATGTCCCGCCGCAATATACTCGGCTTCGGCTGTCGATAGGGTATACTCGGCTTCGGCTGTCGATAGGGCAACGGAATCTTGTTTTTTGGACGCCCACGAAACGAGCGACCTTCCAAGAAATTGGCAAGTACCGAAGGTACTCTTCCTATCCACTTTACAACCGGAATAATCCGCATCCAAATAGCCGATTAGATCAAAGTTTGACCCTTTAGGATATCAAAGGCCAAAGTTGGAAGTGTGTACCAAATATCTCAAGATTCTTTTGGCCGACACTAAGTGACAATCCTTGGATGCGGCTTGAAATCTTGCACACAAGCACACACTAAGCATAATATCAGGCCTAGATGCACAAAGATAAAGGAGAGAGAGACAATAATAGAACGATATACCTTTGGTCGACGTCCTTACCATTTACATTTAAATCAAGATTTCCATTTGTTGGCATAGGGGTCTTGATTGGCTTGGCGCCGCTCATCTCGAACTTCTTAAGCATATCTTTCACGTACTTTGATTGGCTAATGAAAGTTCGTTCCTTTGTTTGTTTTACTTGGAGTCCAAGGAAGAACTTGAGCTCTCCCATCATTGACATCTCAAAACGTTTAGTCATTAAACGACTAAACTCTTCGCAAAAACGCTCATTAGTAGATTCGAAAATGATATCATCAACATAAACTTGACATACAAAGATATCACCATCTACTAACTTAGTAAAGAGTGTAGCATCAGATTTACCCATTTCGAAGCCTTTCCTCACCAAAAACTCCTTTAGGCACTCATACCATGCACGTGGTGCTTGCTTCAATCCATAAAGTGCCTTGTTTAGTTTATAGACGTGATTTGAAAATTTTGGATCTTCGAAGCCCGGTGGTTGCTCAACATAAACAAGCTCAGAAAGTGGACTGTTATGGAAAGCGCTCTTTACATCCATTTGGCACAACTTAAAACCATGGTGAGTAACAAAAGTAATTAAAATTCTAATAGCATCCGCTCTTGCTACGGGAGCGTAAGTCTCACCACAATCCAAACTTTTGATTTGCATGAAGCCTTGTGCAACCAACCGTGGCTTGTTCTTTGTGACAATGCCTTGCTCATCTTGTTTGTTGCGGAAGACCCATTTTGTACCTATAATATTTTGCTTCGGTCTTTCCACCAACACCCACATTTCATTTCTAGTGAAGTTATTTAGCTCCTCTTGCATGCAATAATCCAATCGGAATTCTTGAGAGCTTCATCTATATTTAGTGGCTCAAGAGAGGAGATAAACGAGTAAAATTCACAAAAATTCGAAAGACGAGATCTAGTAGTTACTCCCTTGTTGATGTCACCAAGAATGTTTTCGATGGGATGATCTCGTTGAACACTTTCGTGTACTCGTGGATGTGCATTTGGTGGTGGCGAAGGGTCTTCATCATCACTTTCACTTGATTTCTCTTTGGGTTGATCATTGTCATCTTCTTGAATAGTTGTTGGAGGTTCGACTTGAATTGATGAAGAGGGTTGATCCTTGTCTTCAACACCTTCTTGTGGCTTGATATCGCCAATAGCCATTTTCTTGATAGCCTCACACGGTGGTTCTTCTTCATCTAGCACATGTTGATCAACTTGCTCTACTTGAGCTGTTAGTCTCATCAAACGTTATGTCATGCGAGATTTCAACCACACTAGAAGCAATATTGAAAACTCGATAAGCGTAAGCATTTGATCCATAACCAAACAGAAAACCTTCATCAACCTTCGGAACAAACTTAGAGCTTCTAGACTTCTTATTCAGGATAAAGCACTTACTGTCAAAAACTCTAAAGTAAGAAATATTCGACTTGTTACCGGTAAGGAGCTCACGCGAAGTTTTCTTCAATAACTTATGTAGATAGAGTCGGTTGATGGCGCGACAAGCGGTGTTCACGGCTTTCGTCCAATATATGTCCGACACCTTGTACTCTTCAACATGGTTCTTACCATCTCGATGAGGGTTCGATTCTTCCTCTCGACCACCCTGTTTTGTTGAGATGAATAGGGGGCCAAGAATTCATGCTTGATGCCTTCCTCATCAAGATATTTCTCAACACCAGTGTTCTTGAATTCCTTGTCATTATCACTTCTTATTTTCTTGATCTTCACGTCATACTCATTTTGGGCACTTCTCATGAATTTTTTTAGAATTCCTTTTGCTTCAGACTTATCATGCAAAAAGAATACCCACGTGAAGCGTGAAAAGTCATCAATAATAACGAGACCATATTTATTACCTCCTATACTTATTTAAGCAATAGGTCCAAAGAGGTCCATATACAACAATTGTAGAGATCTTGTTGTGGTCATCACGTTCTTGGTGGGATGAGGTGCTCCAACTTGTTTTTCCGCTTGACATGCGCTACATGCCCTGTCTTTCTCAAATTTCATATTTATTAGTCCAATGATGTGATTGCCTTTCGAGAGTTTGTGAAGGTTTCTCATACCAACATGGGCTAGTCGGCGATGTTAAAGCCAACCCATGCTAGATTTAGTCATTATGCATATCCCAGGGTTAGGCCTATCCATGGAGAAGTCCACTAGATAGAGCTTTCTCTTTCGATGACCCTTAAAGGCTATTAAACCATCACTCCTCCGAACGACATTCACACCATCACCAATAAAAATACAGTCATAACCGGTTGCACAAAATTGTGATACCGATAATAGATTGTATTTTAAGGAATCCACAAGTAAAACATTTGTAAGGCAAAGATTTTCAGAAATAGCAATCTTACCAAGATCGAGTACGTCACCCTTACCATCGTCTCCAAAAGTAATGCTCTCACTTGATTGATTGTAGCAATTAATTTGAGAGAACATTGCCTTCGCTCCGGTCATATGATGTGTGCATCCGCTATCAAGTACCCAACTATGGCTATCGGAGAGATATTCCTACAAAGTTCAAGTCTTGATCTTAGGTACCCAAACTTGATTGGGTCCTTTGAGGTTAGTCACAAGAGCCTTTGGGACCCAAGTAGATCTCACCAAAGGTGCATTCTTACGATGAGGATCAACATGATAAGAAAATACTCTACCATAATCATTCTTCTTAAGAATATAAGATGTATTAAAAGTAGAGTGAGAAACGTGAGCCTTAGAGCCTTTCTCTCTCACAAAGTGAATTGGTTTGATGAGCGGAGCCACCACAATATGAGCCTTCTTGCCCTTAGAAGGAATGTAGCCAAGTCCGGCCTTCTTTTAGTTGCCTTTTCTTTTATCTAAAATCTTATCAAGTCCCTTACTCGACTTGTAAGATTTTTTAATACCATCTTCAAGAAGACCTTTCAGCTTTTCATTCCCACAAGCTAGATCTTACATAGTAGGAAAGTTTGTCTTTCAAGCATCCAATTCAATATCATAACACTTTACATAACCATTGCTCATGGAGCGAGATGAGTCAAAGTTGCATTTGAAAAAGTAGAGGTGCTCTTCAAGAGATCATTAAACTTCACCATAAGATTCTCATGTGCTTCCTTTGCACAAATGAGTTCTTCTTTAAGTGAAGTATTGTTGATCTCAAGAGAGTTTGCTTTGGATTTGGCCTTAGAAAGTTTCTTGGCCATCTCCTCAACTCTCTCCTTTTCCAAAGCAAGGTCCTTCTCGAGTCGGAGGTTTCTCTTCTTTTCAAGGATGAGCAAGTCTTCTCCTTTCTCAAGAAGTTCCTCTTATTACTCAACCCTCTCCATAAGCTCATTTAACTTACCCATATCAAACTTCTTCATCATCTTGAACAAGCTAGCATTGCTCACATCATCATCATCATAATCATTAGCATAAGAATTAACTATGAATTTAGAAAATTTTGATGATACCTTAGAGCCCTTGGCCATAAAGCATCGTGGAGTGTCATCATCACCATCATCAGTCAATTCACTAAATAGTGATGGAGCTAGTTTTGAAGTGGCCACTCCAATGCATGCAACGCTTTCTTCTTCGGAGTCGGAGTCGGAGTCGGAGCCGGAATCGGATTCCCACTCCTTGCCAATATGAGCTTCACCTCTAGAATTTTTTCTTGTGACTCTTGCACTTCTCCTTGTCCTTGTTGTAATGCTTGTCATTCTTCTTTTCTTCCTTATCCTTGTCCTTCTTGTTTGGACAATCAACAATGAAGTGTCTAGCTTATCCACATTCATAGCATCTTCTCTTTGAGTGTCTTGTTGATTTAGATTTTCTGGAATCTTTCTTGTCTTTGCTGTTGTAGCCATTTTTTTTTAGAAATTTGTTGAACCTTCTCACAAAGAACGACATCTCTTCTATGTTCATTTGTCCTTCATCCTCATCACTGCTTTAGCTATCATCTTTTGACTTTGACACTTTGCTCGCTTTCACGGCTATGCTTTTCTTTTTGTTGGATTGAGCCATTTCTTTGATGTCCGAGGCTTCTTTGTCCATCAACTCATCACTTAAGATTCTTCCAAGAACTTCATGAGGAGTGATTGTGTGATACTTGTCTCTATCTCGGATCATCTGAACTAGGTGACGATTGATTGGAGTGATAGCTCGGAGAAGAATCTTGATCACCTCATGATCGGTGAGTGACTTGCATCCAAGTCTCTTAGCTTCATTCACAAGAACCATGAGCCGATCAAACATTGTCTTGTAGTCTTCTCCTTCTTCTAGGATGAACCTTCCAAGCTTGCCATTGATGAGCTCGATCTTGGTCTCCCTCACACTTGATGTACCTTCATGAACAACCTTGAGGGTATCCCAAATAGCCTTGGCTTCTTCAAGTCCGTCCACTCTGTTGAATTCACTTGGACTCAATGCACCAAATAGAGCGTTGACGGCTTGATAGTTGCGGAAGGAGTCCCTTTCTTCCTCAGTGAGACGCACGCCTAGATGGAATGGAGACATGAGATGAGGATGTTACATTAGGATAAACATAAGGAATTGTAACTCATTTACTGCCGTCACTTGGACTTCCTTTCTCCATGTCACCTTTGTTATTGTTCGGCATAATTCTCCAATCTGTTAAGCTCAAAACAAGAGATTAGGCTCTGATACCAATTGAAAGGATCGATATGCCGCCTTAGAGGGGGTGAATAGGCGAATAAAACAAAATTGCGAAATTTAAACAAACTGTGAACAGTAACGGACACGTCGTATGTTCTGATGTACGTCGGATGTTCCGATCCGGTACAGTGCCACCTGCGTCGGATGTTCCGACCTTAGTCGGATGTTCCGATGTAGGCCGATCTGAACTTCGCTGTTAATCACAAATACCTGCAATAAAAGTTGATTTCTCGCAAGACCAAGTTCAATTCTAATCAAATATATTCAGAATAAGTTCAAACAACAATAGAACCAACTTATTGCAGGGAAATTAAATTACTCAAGATCAAGACGAAGAACACGAAGATTTTTGTTTACCGATGTTCGGATCTTTGAAGGGAGATCCTAGTCACCGTTAGGGAAGGCACAAGATCCCGGATCACAAAGACCCTAATCCCCGTTGAACGTTGCACAAGAGCACTCGTCGATCTTCACTAGTTGAAACCTTTTCCTTGGGGAGGCGGAATCAAACTTGCACAAACATCCGGAGGCGCACCACACAAAGTTCGGCGGCTCCTGGGTGACACCTAGCCATCTAGGAGCCCTTCAAACGTCCAAGAGTAACAAATGCTGCGAAGAAATGATTAGGAGAACTAAATGCTCAAAGATTAGGATCACTTTAATTCGTGGAGCGCTTTTGGTTTGCCTCAATCTCTCAGATCTAAATCTCAAAGGATGAACAAGATCACTCAGATCTGGATCTCACATTATGAACAAGAGAGAGAAAGAGAGTTTGTGTTCTTGAAATTTGATGAAAAATGAACAGGAGTTTCAAAAAAATGTCAATCAAGAGCTATCAGATCTGGCAAGTGGTGGAGGAAGGCTTTAAATAGGGGTCTCTCGAAATTAGCCGTTGCTACAGTGTTGTCCCGCGTCGGATGTTCCGACGGGGTAGGTTTTGTTCGGCGCTGGTAGCAAGGCACAGGGAACCCACCATCGGATGTTCCGACGCAGGTCGGATGTTCCGATGAGTGCAATCTGTATATGGTATATTTTTGAGTGGAAAACTCACACGAAATTCGAGATACCTACTTTGAACACTTAGCAACCTTTATAAGCTTCTCCGTATCACCCCCCCTTCATAGTACGGCATGCCTGGACTCAAATAAATAAAGAATTACATTTTTTGAATAACTAGAGTCTTGATGCCATCCTTGACCTGTAAATAATTGAGGGGCACACCACCACATTTAACTTGTATAACCTATGTATATATCTCACATTCAAAGCATTAGTCCTATAATTGTTGATCATTAATCACCAAAACCTACTAGGGGCCTAGATGCACTTTCAAAAATAACTGCAAAGCTCAATTTACTCGATTCAAATATCCTAATGAAGTGCAGTAACAGGGTTGATAACTTGACACAATTGAAATCTGAAAAGATTAGAGCCCCATCTGATATCTGAAAAGAGTTTATGAAATACTGAAATAGAGTGGCAGTACCGCACTAAATCTTATTTCTGCATAATACAAAACAAAGCATGCAAAATAGATTACGGAGTTTTCGGCCGTTACGCAACCAGACAGATCTTGCTAATTAACGGATCAAAATGAGAATAGAACAAACCCAGAAAAAGAAGAAGTAAAAAAACAGCTGGACCGAACAGATATGGCCCACTTACGCTCAGAGAGAAGAAAAAAATACAACCCTGATGCACAAATCTTAAAACAATCCTGTCCGTCTACTAACCTGCGTTTCCATATACTTGGTAACGTTGACCAATGCAAGGTTACCATTGACCAATGCACGGTTACCAAGGTGATTCACTTTTCTAAGACAAAAATTCCAAAACACCTCTATAAAGCTATTTTAAGTGTTTCTAAACCATTCCAATAGTATTTATATAAGGGCAAAATGAAAAAGTATGTTTCAGGAAAGGTGAAGTGACAAGTATTTTGAAACAAATAAAGTGATCAAAAGTGACAAGTATTTGGAAATGAAGGTCGATAAAACCAAATAAAAATATACCCGGGTAATGTTTAGAAATTCTGACCGAACGGATCGAGTCGCTCTTTGTTTTTCTTTGCGCACCGCGTGCTAGGTGGAAGACGACGAACACCAACTTGCGTGATCGTCCAAGTCCTGCAGGATTAGGCCCATTAAAAATATCCCTGGCATGTTCCCACTGCACCCACCCCCTGCCGGCGGTCTGCCGGCTGATGGCCACCGTTAAGCCATGTTGTTTCCTCGCGCTTTCAGCGCCTTCCTCCCCTACTTCCCACCACCACCGCGGCACCGCAGCCGCTTCCTCTTTCCCTTGCGACGCGCTGGCTGGCCTAGCCCTCGAGATCGAGGTGTATAAAACCCAAGAGGGCTGGCAGGGCTCAGGCCAGGCCCCGCGGCATCCAATCCAACTCGGCGGTCAGAACCCTCCACGCGGGTATTCAGTTATTCACCACGGTGTTCTCCTCCTGCGACATGACCGGTACGCTTTATTCTCTTCTCCCCCCTCACAACACGCCTTGCGCTTTCTTTCATCTCCTCCTCGTACTATTGAACAACGACGCTCTCGCCCTCAACATCGCGGACGACTACCGCGGCGCCGGCGGCTTCCTTCGGCTCCGCGACTGCCGTCTCAGCGCCGCCTTCTGCTTTGCGGCCCTGGGGGCCGCCGGGATCTTGTCCGCCACCGTCCTCAGCCTCGCAGCAAACCCAGACCACGCCATCGCCATGGTATACTTTCTCCTCCTCATGGTTGGCGTCCTCTTGCTCCCGCTCTCCATCGCCGCTCCGGATCTGCCCTGACTGGAGAGGACGGTGAATCTCCTCGAGGACCAGCTCGGGGCTATGCTCTAGCTAGAGAAGGAGGCACGCGCGCGATCATCAGAAGGCCCACATGCTTCACATATTAGCCCTACTACTTTGCTTCGTTTGGTCATCGACACAGCTTGTGCGAGAACTCGGTTGTGTGATATGTTTTGGACGTCGTGCTGCTGCATATTTGTTTACCATGTACTGTTGTATAAGTGCTGTGTATATGAATTGTTTTTCTCCTATAAGAATGCTAAGACCTTTCCATAATCACTTGAATTTGCTGTGGCTTTTTGGAATCTAGCTGCCTAGCTGTCCAGTTGTTTAATCTGTTTAGTTCTAAGGATATAACAGATGTCAGACAGGTTCAAATACTGGTAGTATAAATACGTTAACATGCATGGATAGTATGAGCCTTGATATGTCAAGCGATACTAGCTAGCACAATAGCTCATGAAGAGCAGCTCTTATCAGCGGTGCAGCGAAGGAGACCTATAGCTATCTATATGTGCAGCACAAGCATGATCATATGACGCCTAACCTTGGTCTCAAAACAGGGTTAGTAGAAAGTGTTAGAGGAATAGAATTGCGGAATAGATGATTGTATTGCCCCAAGGTGGGATATATATAGAGTACAGGGGATGGGCCTCTCCAAGGCCCATATACTCTAACACTCCCCATAGTCTGAACGGCACTAGGCAACGTTTAGACTAATAAAATACAAACACACACTCCCCCGCAGTCAACAGCCAAAACAGAAAAGACCATCACTCCCCCGTAGTCTGAACGGTCGGCACACAGACTTGCAGACTGGCCCGAAACTCGGTGAAGACCGTCGTGGGAAGGCCCTTGGTGAAGATATCAGCGTACGGGGACGACGTCGGAACATGTAGAACACGTACTTGACCGAGAGCAACGCGCTCACGAACAAAATGCAGATCAATCTCAACATGTTTAGTCCGCTGATGCTGCACTGGGTTGGTGGAGAGGTACACCGCGCTGACGTTATCGCAGTAGACGAGGGTAGCCTAGCGAAGAGGACTGTGAAGCTCCAGGAGTAGCTGACGGAGCCAACAAGCCTCAGCGACGCCGTTGGCGACTGCATGGTACTCGGCCTCGACGCTAGAGCGAGAGACAGTATGCTGTCGCTTAGAGGACCAGGAGACTAGGTTATCGCCGAGGAAAAGGCCATAGCCGAAGGTGGACTTGCGGGTGTCAGGGCAACCTGCCCAGTCAGCGTCGGTGTAGACCGTGAGATCAACTGACGCGCAGCGACGAAGAAGTCCAAGGAAAGGAGAGCCCTGTAGATATCGCAGGATGTGCTTCAGGGCAGCAAAATGAGGCTCCCGTGGATCATGCAAAAACAGACAAACTTGCTGGGCGGCATATGTGATGTTCGGACGGGTGAAGGTCAGGTACTGTAGAGCTCTAGCTAGACTGCGGTAAAGAGTGGCGTCAGCTACCGGAGACCCATCGGCGGAGAGCTTTGACCCGGTGTCAACTGGGTAGCACAGGGTTTGCAGTCACGCATGCCAGCAAGGTCCAAGATATCCAGAATATACTGCCCCTGAGAGAGAAGAAGACCACCAGACTGAGACTGAACTGCAACTCCGAGAAAGTGGTGCAGAGGACCAAGATCCTTCAGGGAGAACTGCTGGTCAACGGCAGTAATAATCTATCGAAAGCAGGTCGTCCGAAGAGGCTGTCAGCACGATATCATCCACATATAGCAGTAGGTAGGCTGTGTCAGAACCACGGCTGTGAACGAAGAGTGAAGTATCCGACTTGGTCTCAACAAACCCGAGGGAGCGGAGATATGAAGCGATGGTGCTGTACCAGGCTCGAGGGCTTGTTTGAGACCATATAGAGATTTGTTCAGTCGACAAACATGATCTGTGTAACAGCCTAGTAGTTATTTCCAAATTAGTCTTGCATATCATCATCGCGTTCATTTGGTTCCCTTATGGTTCCTTAAAAACTTTTCATGAAAATGCATACAACCATCACATTATGTGTTGGGAACATGGGACTTTTGAACCAAGCTCCTAGAAAATTACTAGGCCGAGCTATTAGAGTAGTAGGACATAACTTGCCGAGCAGATTTCTTAGTCGCCCGAGCAGGCAGGGCCTCGGCCATGCCTTGCCGAGCAGCCAATACCCCGAACCATAAAGTTGCCCGACTGATCGCCGAGCAGCCACGTGTCCTGGTCGCCCGACTAATCGCCGAGTGGCCATGTGTACTGCTCGCTGAGACGCCACGTATCCTGGTCGCCCGACTGGACTATCGAGCTAGGAGCCACCCAAACAACCGGAGACCTATTTGTCTCCTTAATTCTTTTTGTCCCAGACCAGGACCCGATGACCCCTCTCTCCCATGGTTGACATGGGCGGTGCTACAGACAGAAGTCCACGCGCCCCAGGCCCTCTGCGCTCCATGGCCAAGTGGCGGACGACGGCGCAAAGCGATGCCAAGTGGAGAAGAAACTCATGCAGCTACAGCACTCTCACTTTTCTCACCATTTCCCTTACTCAAAAACCCTCATTTACAGGTGGGACCTGGCCCCACTTGTCATCCACATATGGCAGCTCTATTTAAGGCCCCAACCAGCCATCTCCCACCTCTCTACAGCCCCATTTCTGTTTCCTTCTCCTGCTGCTCGAGCTGAGAAGAACAGCAACAGTTCATCCATCCCTCCACCCTCAAATCCACCTAAATCCTTGGAGAGAGCTTGTGCATGTCAAGATCCGAGCTCTCCAACACCTAAGCTCTCCACACCTTCGACGGCATTCGCATGCACGAAGGATTCGGTGAGTTCTATTCCATTTTCATCACCCTCCATGTTCTGAACTTTCAGCAGCGAGAACTCACTTAGTTCTTTCCCTTGCTGCCATCTCTTGTGTCCCCAAGTCTAAGGGAGATTTTTGGGAGGTTCTTCATCACTTGGAAGAGTGAAGGAGCAGTAGGAGAAACATCAACAAGGAGGAGGAGGCAGCATCTACAAGAAGAAGGAGGTCGCAGCTGAGTGGGTAGAATGTAGTTATGTCCTATCAGTGGTCAGTTTATTAATAGGATTGGCATCTCTGTTCCTTGATAGCCTAAGTGGGTATTACTAATTAGGCGTGTGTCACAAATGCTTAGCCTTTCTTAGAGTTCACGTGGTTGAGAGCAATACTTGATTATGATGTCTCATTATTCAGATTGGATTGATCTATGGTCCTTGATGATGGTTGGATGTATGAGGAGAAGTTGGGCCGGGACGGGTGGTAGGAGATGACGGGAGGAAGGATCCCGGTCATGTAGTCCCGTCCGGGCGATTAAGGACCGAACATGGTGCCATCATTTCAAGCTACTATACGTACGACCACATGTGTGAATGGGAACACTTAGGCAATTTTGTGGGCATGTTTGTACCATTGGTGATCATTGGGGCTATTGTTGCTTATTTGCTTGTGTTTTGTGGGTGGGGACTGCCCAGGGGCCGCTTCTTAGCCATGGGTAGCTTCCGTGGGGGTTCAGGGACGGCTGGATAGAAGGCCCTGAGCAGCGTCCACAGCAACGGTTAACTCCATTGAACCACAACACCGCACGTGGAACATTGGGCTACAGTTACCGGGCGATCCAATGGTCTAGCATGCATGTCTAGGAGGCTTCGGCATGGCTTGCTGTGTCGTGTGGGTAAAGTCATACACCTCTGCAGAGTTATGAACTGTTCGAACAGCCGCGTCCCTGGGTTAGGGATGAATGCTTGTCAAATCGAGACACTTCGGTTAGCACTTGGGTTCTGGGTTGGGTATGGTGTTGGTTGGGCTATGTTTCCGAGCACCGGGTTGCTCGTGGTGATCGGTAGGACAGAGACCGGGGACGGAAAGAGTCCCGTTGATGGTATGGTCGGATAGAGACCTTGGGCGGACAGAGCCCCATGGATTGATCTTGATGGAATTAACAATGTTACACTTGATGCTGCTACTGCTGGTCACTAGGTTTTAACATTTTGTTTCAAATGCCATTTACAATCTATTTATGTCTACGTCTTGCAAATGCTCTTTATGCTGAAACTGTCATGCTAGCTTTCTATTCGTTATCTATTATACATGAATGAGGATATATGTGACCTCCTAGTGATGCGTACCATCTGTACTCAAATAAGTTGCCATTATTTCAGGTGATAGTGATCCTATGCTTTAGTACCACTATCAAGCGGGGAGTGACGACGCTAGCGGGCATGGCGCCGAGTTTTAGCTTCCAGTCGGTTGCCCTTGGGTTATGAGGCACACCTTGCTGGACTTTTGCTGTTTATTTTATGATGTTCCGCTGCCACTTCTAGTCAAATAATCTTAGTATTTCCGCTGCGACAAAAACTCTTATGTGTATGTTAAACCTATTGTATGGATAGCAGTCCATACCCTTTTGTAATATGAAGTTAAGACCATTTGCCTATGTGTTGTGCTATCGATCCAAATGAGGATATGTGTGTGATGGTAGCTGATCTTGGGAGCCGTCACCGAGCACATATCCGGTACCCGAGTTCGCACTCATTTTAGTAGAGATTGCTTGTGCTGGTGCAGTCGAATTGAGGGCTACTCGGCTCACCTCGGGTTGGCCTGTATGTCAGTATTCAATCAGTGCATGCTGCGATCAAGTTATATCTCTAATAAGCCGAGTGAAAACTAAGGGGGTACTACAGGGTTGGTATCAGAGCACATGTGACTGCAGGTTAGAACTTAGCATGGCCGCTAGCTAGATAGAAAATATTTTGAGTCCAAACTACTTTTACTATCAAAAGAGTTGAAACTAAGACTTGCTGATTTTCCTCCTTGTCTCTTTGTTCTCGTTCTCACCTTACATTCATTGGATTTGCAAATCTGAATTTCTCTAATATCCATCTCTTTTCAACTTGGTAGATGGCCCGTGGACAACTCGTTTGCGCTACGCGTGCTAATGGAGTTGAAGGTTACCCCACACATCTGCGAGACCTACTTTGGAGCACCAACTACACCTATGTCCCTGAATATGTCGTCTACGTCGACCCCCAAGGACCAAGCATGGAAGACTACATCGCCACGATCGACATCATTGCAAGAAATGTGCCATGTAGTGTCCCATACCAATTCCAGGCTAGGGGTACCACCATTTCCATGGCTATTCAAGAGGTGGCATGCGTTGCCATGTGCCATCTTCGAGGTGAGCACCGGGAGCCTACCCGAGCTCCATACACATTACTTCCACAGATAGATGCCCGCACTGGTATCAACCACTTTGATGAACCAGAGTCTGAAGGTGATCCGACCATTTTGTTCTTTGGCGAGCTTGGTTCGTACCTTGGACCGAGCTCATGGGTGCCTTCTTCATGAGCTTTGGGCAACCCGTGCTTGCCTTGGTGCAGCCCAGGAGCAACTCTTTCATCTTGTCCAGACCGGGCTTGTGTCTCGGGACATCCTAGGTCCATGTGATCCTTCTCTTCGTGGACCTACTGCACCCCAATTTCAATTTCCTCATGTGGATGTTGCTCGGCATCGTGCACCGGGAAACTACAGAGGTCTGCCTACCCTTCTCGGCCCTCCACATCGCCTCACTAATCCACAGGACCCTGATGATACCGGTTCCCCCAACTATCACCTTTTGGATGAGTTTCCCGAGGGCTTCGATAGAACTCTTGGTTATATTCCTGCTGATTGGTGATGACGCAGGTGGTAGCCGAAGGAGTAGTCCATTATCTATGTAATAGCCCAGGACTACCAACCTTGTATCCTAGAGCTGAACCTGTTATTTTGTTTTTAAAAAAAGCTTAAGCGTTAGCCTACAGGCTTTGTACTCGCGTAACCGTAATTGGGAATTGCTATCTGTTTTTATATTGTTCTATTCAAGTTCTTGAATTTGCTGAGCTTTACATGATTGTTGTTGTGCTGCATGCATATAGGACTAAGGGTAAAGTACTCGATACTCCCTAGTAATCTATTTCACCATGAGTAGGCTACCGTCATCCTAGTTGCTAAAATTTATCATTTTTGCAACAGGATGGCTGGAGCCCAAACTCAAGCACGCGCACAACACGGAGGTGCTTCGACCTCCCAAAACCTTCAACCTGCTGCCCTTGCTGCTTCGGGCGAGGCTACGGGTAATCCCGATCAACCTCCACCACCACCTCAGCCGCCACTACAGGAGGACTTGCCACCACCACCTACTATGGCTCAAATTCTTTCTCTCATTGAGCAAAATCTCCAGGCTCAGACCGCCCTGCTGCAACAGATTGTCCAGAATACTGCATCGGGTCATGTCCCAGCTGGGGGAGTAGCAGCCCAACCCGCAGCTGGAGGACTTGCGGAATTCCTTCGCACTAACCCACCAATCTTCTCCCAATCTGAAGATCCACTTGAAGTGAATGATTGGCTCCGCACCATTGAACGCAAGCTCACCCTTGCCCATATCCCGGACAACGAGAAGGTGTCCCTCGCCTCCCACCAGCTTGAGGGTGCGGCTTGTGCATGGTACGACAACTTCCTCGCCATGCAGCAAGAGAATCATGTCGTCACCTGGCATGAGTTTTGCACCGCCTTCCGTGCAACTCATGTCCTGGCCAGCGTCAAGGACATTAAGAGAAGAGAATTTCTAGCCTTGACACAAGGCTGGAAGTCTAGAGTACCTTCACGAGTTCAACTACTTGGCCCGTTATGCCCCTAGCGAGGTATCCACCGATGATCGAAAGAAAGATCGATTCATCAATGGCCTCTCGAATGAGTTGCAGTTGGAATTAGCTGCCAATGACTACGCTGACTTCCAGCATGCGGTCAGCAAGGCCATTCTGGTCGAAGAGAAGTGGAAGAAGTTAGAAGAATGGCGCAAGCGCAAGCGGGCCGCACAAATTTCAGCGAGCAGCGCACCTGGCAGCCCCGACCTCCCCAACATCAAGCTCTGATGCAACCAAGACCTCAAGCTTATGCTCGCCGACCTCCCCAGCCAAGGTTTCTACCTCCCGCTACTGCCAACCAGCGAGGAGGCAATGTTCAGCCCTACCCGAACACTACTTGCTTCCATTGCGGGCAGCCTGGGCACTTCGCCAACCGTTGCCCGAAGAAGGACCAAGGAGCAGCGAATGCAAGGCCAGCTGCTCCACCTGGACGTGCAGCACCACCACAAGCTAATACCCAGAGACGTCCCCAAGCCCGGCAATAAGGTCGCATCAATCATGTCAAGGCAGAAGAGGCTGTTGATGCACCGGACGTAGTCCTGGGTACGCTCTCCATCAACTCCTGCCCAGCTACTGTTTTGTTTCATTCTGGAGCTACCCATTCTTTCATCAATGGGAAGTTTGCTGCACAACATGGTTTCACTGTGCAACCTATGCTTCCCTCCCTTTGCATTCATGCACCGGGATCATCTTTTAGAGTTGACCGCACTTGTCGGGTGGTTCGAGTTGAAATCAATGGGGTAGAATTCTTAGCTGATCTAATCCTAATCAACCTGGGAGATATCGATGTCATCCTTGGTATGAATTGGCTGTCCAAAAACCATGGGCAAATCGACTGTGCCCAAAAGTCCGTCTCTCTCACCAACCCAGCCGGTGAGCAAGTTAAATTTTCATCCACCACTGGTGCAACTCATCTTTGTACCTTAAGAAGCAATGATCCTCCCAGAGGGAGTGCTGTCCCAGCAGTATGTGATTACCCGGATGTCTTTCCTAAGGAGCTTCCTGGGATGCCACCCGATCGGGAAGTTGAATTCGTCATCGAATTGTTGCCCGGAACAGCTCCGATTTCCAAGAGACCTTATAGAATGCCTTCCAATGAGTTGGCTGAGCTGAAGAAGCAACTCTAGGAGTTGCAAGACAAAGGATTCATTCGCCCGAGCTCTTCGCCCTGGGGATGCCCGGCACTATTCGTGCGAAAGAAGGACAAGAGTTTGCGGATGTGTGTTCACTACCGTCCGCTAAATGCTGTCACGGTCAAGAACAAGTACCCTCTTCCTAGAATAGATGATCTGTTTGACCAGATGTCCGGAGCCTGTATCTTCTCCAAGATCGACCTCAGATTAGGTTATCACCAAATCAAAATTAGATCAGAGGACATCCCAAAGACTGCATTCTCTACACGGTATGGCTTGTATGAATATATCGTCATGTCCTTTGGACTCACCAATGCACCGGCGTACTTTATGATTCTCATGAACGCTATCTTCATGGAGTATCTTGACAAGTTTATTGTCGTCTTCCTTGATGACATTCTTATCTACTCCAAGACCGAGGAAGAGCATGAGGAGCATCTTCGGCTTGTGTTGGAAAAGCTTCGCGAGCACCGTCTTTATGCCAAATTCAGCAAGTGTGAATTTTGGTTAAAGGAGGTTGCATTCCTTGGTCATATCATATCCAAAGGTGGTGTGGGTGTAGACCCGAGCAAAGTACGAGATGTACTGAATTGGAGCCAACCCCCCAGTGTCACCGAGATCCGGAGTTTCCTTGGTCTCGCTGGATACTACCGGCGCTTCATTGAAAATTTCTCTAAAATCGCCAAGCCAATGACCGAACTCCTGAAGAAGGATAAGAAGTTCGAGTGGTCGGTAGAGTGTGAAAAGAGCTTCCAAACATTGAAGGATCATCTGACCACTGCTCCCGTCCTTGTCCTATCTGACATTCGCAAGAGCTTTGACATCTATTGCGATGCATCTCATCTTGGCCTTGGCTGTGTTCTTATGCAAGAAGGCAAGGCCGTGGCCTATGCATCTAGGCAATTAAGGCCTCATGAACTAAACTATCCCACTCATGACCTCGAGCTTGCAGCCGTTGTGCATGCTCTCAAGATATGGCATCATTTTCTAATCGGTAAGCGCTGTGAAGTCTACACCGACCATAAGAGCATCAAGTACATCTTCACCCAAGCTGGTCTGAATGGAAGACAAAGGAGATGGCTCGAGTTGATCAAGGACTATGATCTAGGACTTCACTACCATCCGGGCAAAGCCAACGTTGTTGCCGATGCCCTAAGTCGAAAGGCACAATGCAATTGCATCACAGTTAAGACCGAATCGAGTGCTCTGTGTTCAGAATTTCAGAAGCTTAATTTTGAAATGGTTCCACATGGGTTCCTTGCTGCCATAGAGGTTAAACCTGACCTCATTGATCGGATCAAGTGTGCCCAAAAAGGTGACAAAGGCATGACCTATATCCGAACAAGAATGAAGGAGGGCAAAGCCAATTGTTTCTCCGAGGACGCACAAGGTGTCCTGTGGTTTGGAAACCGGTTGGTAGTGCCCAACAACAAGAAGTTGAAAACATTTATTCTTGGTGATGTACATCATTCTCCGTTCTCTATCCATCCCGGAGGAACCAAGATGTGTCGAGATCTGAAGCAAAGATTTTGGTGGACTCGCATGAAGCGAGAAGTTGCCCGATATGTTGCTGAGTGCGACATATGCCAACGGGTCAAAGCTAATCATCTTCGGACAGCGGGTACTCTCCAACCACTGTCCGTACCAGAGTGAAAGTGGGATGAAGTAGGCATGGATTTTATCACCGGATTGCCTAAGACGCAGAAGGGTTTTGATTCCATCTGGGTGATCGTTGATCGGTTAACCAAATCTGCTACTTTCCTACCAGTCAAGACCGGTTATCATACCAAAAACTTGGCAGAGCTTTATCTATCTCGCATCGTCTCCCTCCATGGTGTTCCTAAGGTAATTGTTTCCGACCGAGGCCCACAATTCACCTCACACTTTTGGGAGTGCCTTCATCAGACAATGGAAACACAACTATCCTTGAGTACCGCTTATCACCCCCAGACTGTGACATCCTAATACCTATTAGTATGTCCCAAGCTTCATTCAAAATAAAACAAAGGTATTATTACTTTTCAATATTTAATCGTAGCCTAGGAAGTGTCATTTTATGCCTGGAAGAAGCCAATTAAGGTCCGGGACCCGCTTGAGGTCCATGGCCGACCCCAGGTCGTCCTAGAGCTTTCTTGGTCTTCTCCCACGACCATAGACTCCCCTAGACTTTTCCCAAACCGAATTTTTCTTGGATCAGGTTTCCGGGAGCCCGTTTTGGCCCGTGGTCGAATTGTAGCCCAAGAGGGTTTCTTTTGTCCGACCCTCTGCGTCCCAAGGTGTATATATACCCCTAAGACCTTCCCCTCGCGGGGTACCCATCGCTTCCAAGTGAAAGGAAAGCTAGCACCACGTTATATTGGCCCTTTTGAAATCACAGCTAAGCGAGGAGCGGTAGCTTATGAGCTCAACCTTCCACCTTCACCCTCCGATGTGCACAATGTATTTCACGTCTACCAGCTCATGAAGTGTCTTCGGGTTCCAACCAAGTCAACCGAGATGAATCACCTTGATCTCCAACCCGATCTTTCCTACCGAGAGCACCCTATCCGTATTCTTGACAAGGAGGAATGAGCGACCAGAAGAAAGACCGTGAAATTTCTGAAGGTGCAATGGAGCAACCACAATGAAGATGAAGCAACTTGGGAGCGTGAAGATCATCTCCGCGCAACCTACCCTCACCTCCTCACCAAGCCTGTTGAATCTCGGGGACGAGATTCTTTTTAAGGGGAGAGGACTGTAACAGCCCAGCTGTTATTTCCAAATTAGTCTTGCATATCATCATCGCGTTCATTTGGTTGCATTATGGTTCCTTAAAAACTTTTCACGAAAATGCATACAACCATCACATTATGTGTTGGGAACATGGGACTTTTGAACCGAGCTCCTAGAAAATTACTTGGCCGAGCTATTAGAGTAGTAGGACATAACTCGCCGAGCAGATTTCTTAGTCGCCCGAGCAGGTAGGGCCTCGGCAATGCCTTGCCGAGCAGCCAATACCCCGAACCATAAAGTTGCCCGACTGCTCGCCGAGCAGCCACGTGTCCTGGTCACCCGACTAATCGCCGAGTGGCCATGTGTACTGCTTGCCCGACTGCTCGCTGAGCCGCCACGTATCCTGGTCGCCCGACTGGACTATCGAGCTAGGAGCCACCCAAACGACCGGAGACCTATTTGTCTCCTTAATTCTTTTTGTCCCAGACCAGGACCCGATGACCCATCTCTCCCATTGGTTGACATGGGCGGTGCTTCAGACAGAAGTCCACGCACCCCAGGCCATCTGCGCTCCATGGCCAAGTGGCGGAGGACGACGCAAAGCGATGCCAAGTGGAGAAGAAACTCGTGCAGCTGCCGCACTCTCACTTTTCTCACCATTTCCCTTACTCAAAACCCCTCATTTATAGGTGGGACCTGGCCCCACTTGTCACCCACATATGGCAGCTCTATTTAAAGCCCCAACCAGCCATCTCCCACCTCTCTGCAGCCCCATTTCTGCTTCCTTCTCCTGCTGCTCGAGCTGAGAAGAACAGCAGCAGTTCATCCATCCCTCCACCCTCAAATCCACCTAAATCCTTGGAGAGAGCTTGTGCATGTCAAGATGCAAGCTCTGCAACACCTAAGCTCTCCACACCTTCGACGGCATTCGCATGCACGAAGGATTCGGTGAGTTCTATTCCATTTTCGTCACCCTCCATGTTCTGAACTTTCAGCAGCGAGAACTCACTTAGTTCTTTCGCTTGCTGCCATCTCTTGTGTCCCCAAGTCTAAGGGAGATTTTTGGGAGGTTCTTCATCACTTGGAAGAGTGAAGGAGCAGTAGGAGAAACATCGACAAGGAGGAGGAGGCAGCATCTACAAGAAGAAGGAGGTCGCAGCTGAGATTTCTCCTCGACGATCTCTCCGTTCATTGAGCGTTTGATCCTAAGCAAGGCATCCCTTGCTTGGTAAGAACCTCAGAACACTTCTTATCCATGTTTTGCATCATCTAAGCCCCATTCCTAAGTTCATCTGTCAGCCAAACCGAAGCATTAGTACAGCAGGTCCAAACTACACCCTTTTCAGTACGTTCCTAGAAACAGTAGCTCAGTAAATAATCTCTATAAAATCAACCGCAGCTCGGATAAAAAAGTGTTCTACATGAAAGTTGTGTGCCAAGAAATTCTTTACAACTTTCACGTTGAGGGTGACCACAGCCGACCAGTTCTAGTACCCCAAAAACTGCCCGCACTGAGAGACATACATGCTGAGTGACCTACCCGAGCCAAACCAGTGGAGCCCGATCAAGAACCTGCCCTTACTAGCTAAGATATGCCCTATCCGACCAGTTCAATCCCTTCCCGGGTAGGAGGACTCCCTTCCCGAGCAAGGAAGCTCATTTCCGAGCAGTCTAGAATCTGTTCCGAGCAGCCTTTAGCACCCCAACTTCAAATAGGCATACCTCACTCATGCGAACTCGGACCCCAAGTGATTCTTTTCGCAGAATCTGCATTAGCTCATGAACTTCTGGATCTTTCATTATATTCTGTGTTTATGTTAGTTGGGTGGTTTAATTGGATTTTATTTGATGTGCTTGCTACCAAACGATAGGAAACGACGATCCGGAAGAGCCCGAGCTCGCTCCAGAAGCTCTCCCTCTCGGCGACTAGCAACAAGGCACTTATTACTCCCCTCGTTTGACTCAATCATATTTATCTCTATTTACCTTGCATGGTTTAATTATTTTCTATCACTAATTGCATGCTAGCTTCACGTATACTATTTGATTGGGTAGAATGTAGTTATGTCCTATTAGTGGTCAGTTTATTAATAGGATTGTCATCTCTGTTCCTTGATAGCCTAAGTGGGTATTACTAATTAGGGGTATGCCACGAATGCTTAGCCTTGCTTAGAGTTCACGTGGTTGAGAGCAATACTTGATTATGATGTCTCATTATTCGGATCGGATTGATCTATGGTCCTTGATGATGGTTGGATGTATGAGGAGAAGTTGGGTCGGGACGGGTGGCAGGAGATGACGGGAGGAAGGATTCCGGTCATGTAGTCCCGTCCGGACGATTAAGGACCGAACATGGTGCCATCATTTCAAGCTACTATACGTACGACCACACGTGTGAATGGGAACACTTAGCCAATTTTGTGGGCATGTTTGTACCATCGGTGATCATTGGGGCTATTGTTTCTTATTTGCTTGTGTTTTGTGGGTGGGGACTGCCCAGGGGCCGCTTCTTAGCCATAGGTAGCTTCTGTGGGGGTTCAGGGAAGGCTGGATAGAAGGCCCTGAGCAACGTCCACAGCAACGGTTAACTCCATTGAACCACAACACCGCACGTGGAACATTGGGCTACAGTTACCGGGCGATCCAATGGTCTGGCATGCAGGTCTAGGAGGCTTCGGCATGGCTTGCTATGTCGTGTGGGTAATGTGGTACACCTCTGCAGAGTTATGAACTGTTCGAACAGCCGCGTCCCTGGGTTAGGGATGAATGCTTGATAAATCGAGACACTTTGGTTAACACTTGGGTTATGGGTTGGGTATGGTGTTCATTTCCGAGCACTGGGTTGCTCGTGGTGATCGGTCCGACAGAGACCGGGGACGGAAAGAGTCCCGTTGATGGTATGGTCGGATAGAGACCTTGTGCCGACAGAGCCCCGTGGATTGATCTTGATGGAATTAACAATGTTACACTTGATGCTGCTACTACTGGTCACTAGGTTTTAACATGTTGTTTCAAATGCCATTTACAATCTATTCATGTCTACGTCTTGCAAATGCTCTTTATGCTGAAACTGTCATGCTAGGTTTCCATTCGGTATCTATTATACATGAATGAGGATATATGTGACCTCCTAGTGCTTAGTACCATCTGTACTCAAATAAGTTGCTATTATTTCAGGTGATAGTGATCCCATGCTTGAGTACCACTACCAAGCGGGGAGTGACGACGCTAGCGGGCATGGCGCCGAGTTTTAGCTTCCAGTCGGTTGCCCTTGGGTTATGAGGCACACCTTGCTGGACTTTTGCTGTTTATTTCATGATGTTCCGTTGCCACTTCTAGTAAAATAATCTTAGTATTTCCACTACAACAAAAACTCTGATGTATATGTTAAACCTATTGTATGGATAGCAGTCCATACCCTTTTGTAATATGAAGTTAAGACCATTTGCCTATGTGTTGTGCTATCGATCCAAATGAGGATATGTGTGTGATGGTAGCTGTTCTTGGGAGCCGTCACCGAGCACATATCCGATACCCGAGTTCGCACTCGTTTTAGTAGAAATTGCTTGTGCTGGTGCAGTCGAATTGAGCGCTAACGTACTCGGCTCACCTCAGGTTGGCCTGTATGTCGGTATTCAATCAGTGCATGCTGCGATCAAGTTATATCTCTAATAAGCCGAGTGAAAACTAAGGGGGTACTACAATCTGGGAGAGAAGCGTCCACAAAACCGGATGGCTGAGCATAGTAGACTGTCTCCGTGAGAGTCCCGTGAAGAAAGGCATTGTTGACACAAGCTGCCTGATCGACCAGCCTCGGGAAAGAGCTAGGGAAAGCAAAGTTCTTATGGTAGCTGGCTTGACCATTGGACTGAAGGTCTCATCGAAGTCCACACCAGGGTGTTGTGTGAAGCCCCGAAGAACCCAACGAGCCTTGTAGCGGTTGAGAGAACCATCTGCATGCAGTTTGTTTTTGAATATCCACTTGCCTGTGACCACATTTGCTCCAGCTGGCTTCGGAACAAGGTCCCACATGTTGTTGGCACGAAGGGCCTCAAACTCTCTTGTCATCGCCTCGCGTCAGTGTGGATCGGCCAGAGCGGCGCGATGTGACGTCGGCGGGGGAGGCAGTGCTGAGACATGGAAATTCAGCCGGTCGTGAGGCGGGACAACAATGCCGGCCTTGCGACGCGTGACCATGCGATAAGCATTGGTCACAGGAGGTAGAGGGGCCCCGCTGACAGCAACCTGTGGAGGGGATCCAACAGGGGCAGCAGGAACTGGTGCCGTGGTTGGCGGAGGGACCGGAAAGGCAGCGCTGGCAGCAACCTCAGCACTGCTAGCGGCAGCAGGTGGTGAGGAACCAACAGGGGCAGCAGTGGTAGTCCTGCTGGAAACAACCCGTGGTGGGAGACCAACGGGGGCAGCGGGAGGCGACGGGACGGCCGGAAGGGGGACACTGCTGGCAACAACCTGTGGAGGTGATCCAGCAAGGGCAGTGGTGACAACGGTGGCCGGCAGGGGCGCCAGCATGGGAGCGGGCAGTCAGTGACCACTGGCAACAGCCTGCTGTAGAAGACCAGCAGGGCAGTGGTGACCGACCGGGTGACACCGCTGGCAACAACCTGTGGAGAGGGTCCAACAGGGGCAGCGGTGGCTGAAGGCAAAAACGGAGAAGGGAGGACTCTGCTGGCAACAACCTGTGGCGGGTGAAAGTGCATCTAGGCCCCTAGTAGGTTTTGGTGATTCATGATCAACAATTATAGGACTAATGCTTTGAATGTGAGATATATGCATAGGTTATACAAGTTAAAACTGGTAGTGTACCCCTCAAATATTTACAGGTTGAAGATGGCAACAAGACTCTATTTATTCGAAAAATTGTAAATCTTTGTTTCTTGAGTCTAGGCTTGCCGTACTATAAATGGGGGTGCTACGGAGAAGCATATAAAGGTTCCTATATACTTAAAGTAGGTATCTCGAAGTTCATGTGAGATTTCCATTGAAAAATACACTCTATACAGAACCTACACCATCAGAACATCCGACGTGGGTCGGAACATCCGATGGTGAACTCAGTCTGCCTGTTTCCAGCGCCATCCAGTGAGCAGTCCATCGGAACATCCGACGTGGGTCGGAACATCCGATGCGGGCTGCACTGTAGCAACGGCTATTTTCGTGAGGATCCGCTATTTAAAGCCTCCTCTCTCCACCAGCCATAATACTGTTGCAAAAATCAAGAGCTATTCACATTATTCTTTCAGTTCTTTGCAAACAAGCCTTCTCTCTCTATTGTTCATCTTGTGAGATCTAGATCTAGAGAGATAACTGTTGATAGACTTTTTGAAACTCCTGTTCATCCATTCTTCATCAGATTCCAAGAACACAAGTCTTTCTTTCTCTTGTTCATCTTTGAGACCCAGATCTGAGAGTTTTGTCTTGTTCATATTGTGAGATCCAGATCTGAGAGATCGAGGCACCCAAGAACACAAGCCTTTCTCTCTCTTGTTCATCCTTGTGAGATCTAGATCTGAGAGATCAAAAGGCACCCAAATTGCTCCACGATTTAGAGTGATCCTAATTCTTGAGCACTGAGAATCCTAACAATTTCTCCGCAGCATTTGTTACTCTTGGAGGCTTGAAGGGCTCCTAGACGGCTAGGTGTCGCCGGGGAGCCGCCGAACTTTGTGTGTTGCGCCTCCGGATGTTTGTGCAGGTTTGATTCCGCCTCCGCAAGGAAGAGGTTTCAACTAGTGAAGATCGACGAGTGCTCTTGTGCAACGTCGACGGGGATTAGGGTCTTGGTGATCCGGGCTTTGTGCCTTCCCTAACGGTGAGTAGGATCTCCCTTCAAAGATCCGAACATCGGTAAACAAAAATTGCCGTGTTCTTCGTCTTGATCTTGAGTAATTTAATTTCCCTGCACTAAGTTTGTTCTACTATTGTTTTGGACTTGTTCTAAATATTCTTGAGTAGATCTAAACTTGGTTTTGCGAGAAATCAGTTTTTACTATAGGTTTTCGTCGTTTCCAGTACAGCCAGGATCGGAACATCCGACGTACATCGGAACATCCGACCCAGATCAGAACATCCGACGCAGGGCTTTCTGGACCAGATCGGAACATCCGATCCCCATCGGAACATCCGACGTGCTGGTCACTGTTTTGAGTTTATTAATTCCGCAATTTTGTTTTATTCGCCTATTCACCCCCCTCTAGGTGGCATAGCGATCCTTTCAGTGGGGAACTGACAGGGGCAGTAGAGACCGACCGGGTGGCACCGCTGGCAACAACCTGTGGAGGGGCAGCGGTAGCCGAAGGCAGAAAAGCGGCCGACGTGACCACTGGTGGGCCAGAGGCGACCGATGTGGCAGGAGTGGCCGACGTGACCACTGGTGGGTAGAAGTACCTGCAGAGGGGAATGAGCGGTGGACCCCTATGGGCATAGGTGGAGGGTCGGCGTGCTCTGTGAGGAAATCAAGATCAAAAGGGATGGACGGGGTGGAGGTGCCAGAGGCAAGGGGGAAGCTCAACTTGTCAAAAGTGACATGTCGAGAAATGATGATGCGGTTGGATGTGAGATCCAGACAGCGCCAGCCTTTGTGATCGGAAGGATATCCGAGGAAGACACAAAGGGTAGAGCGAGGAGCGAGTTTGTGCGAGGCTGTTCTAGAGAGGTTAGGGTAGCATGCGCAGCCAAACACGCGAAGGTTGTCGTAGACGGGGTGGATGTTGTAAAGGGCGAAGTGAGGGGTAGAGTGGGAGAGGGTGGAGGTGGGACGAATATTGAGAAGGTATGTGGCTGCGTGGAGGGCCTCGACCCAGAAGGAGGAAGGAAGGCTCCCCTGAATCATAAGGGAACGCATCACATCGTTGGTGGTACGAATGATGCGTTCAGCCTTACCGTTTTGGGGAGAAGTGTAGGGACAGGACATACGGAAGACAACACCGTTGGTGAGAAAGAAGGATCGAGAAGTGGAGTTGTCAAACTCACGCCCATTATTAGATTGGACACACTTGTCAGTGGTGCCAAACTGAGTCCGAACATAGGCAAAGAAGTGGGAGATGGTGGGGAAGGTGTCGGACTTGAGGCGTAGCGGAAAGATCCACATGTAATGAGAGCAATCATCAACAATTATGAGATAATACTTGTAACCGGAGACACTAAGAACGGGAGATCTCCACAGATCACAATGTATTAAATCAAAATTGTGAGCAGCTCGAGAAGTAGAAGACGCAAAAGGGAGACGAACATGACGACCAAGCTGACAGGCATGACATAGGTGGTCGGGAGGATTCTGTGGACAAGGGATAGCAGAAGAACTAGCTAAACGGGAGAGAGTCGCATGGCCTGGGTGACCAAGGTGATGATGCCAAAGAGAGGTGGTGGAAGTGCTGGTGTCAAAGGCATGGGAAGAAGGGGTGGTGGGGTAGAAGGAGTAAAGATCCCCGGAGCTGTTGCACCTGGCAATTATGCGTCCGGTACGAAGATCCTGTACATACAGGCCGAACGGGTCAAACTCAACAGAGCACTGGTTATCTATGGTGAACTGACGAACGGAAATGAGGTTCTTTATGATATTAGGGGTAACAAGAACATTACGAAGAGTGAGATCCCTATCAGCTATGGGAAATGAGAGATGACCAGTGGAGGTGACGGACAGGCGAGACCCGTTGCCAACAATGATGTTCGTCAGGGAGGAAGAGTAGGGTGGATGGGAAGAAATGAAGTTACCAGCATCGGAAGTCATGTGCGACGTCGCACCAGAGTCCATGTACCACTCCGCACAGTCAGGGGCCCGCCAAGGTGCAGGAGCGGCGGTCGCGGTCAGAGCAAAGGCTGACAGCGTTGTGGCGGTCTGCCCAGAGGCCGCCGTGGGAGAAGGACGGCATTGCGAGCAGGTGAGCACAACGCCGGATGCGAGCATCCCCGCAAGACACTCGTGACAGAGGGCGTGGCCACAGTGGAGAAGTGCATGTCTCTCGTCGTCAAAGCGGAGGAGGCACCGGGAGCAGCACCTGGCACTGGCGAGTCCAGGGCCACTGCGGGGGCATGACGCCACCACGCCGGTGAAGGGCTGTGGGTGAGATCGGCGCTGGCACCGGCGCCGTCGTGCTCACGACCTAATCCAGTCGAAGAGACAACACCGAAGACAAACCCAGAAGGAGGGGTTGCAGAGGTGCCGTAGTTCGCCTGAAGACCAGCAGCTGATGGGCCACCAGTAAGAAATGGCCTAGCCAAGCCACTGCTTGGCCCAGTTCGGTGCCCACCCAAGGCACTAAAGGCCCCGAAGTGGCCACTCGGCCCAGTAGGCTAAGCTGCCGCCCGCTGGGGCTTACTACCCCCCACCAGGCGAGAGAGCGACCAGGGCGGCGGAGGGCCGTCGGCGGTGCCTGTGTTGGCGACGGCGGCACCGACGGCTTGGAGAGGGCAAGGGACGGCGCATCAGGGAAGAGGCAGGTGCCGCCAATCGATCGAGGTAAGCCTTTGAACCACCGAGGTGAGGTCCGAAGGGGAGGACGACGCCGGTGAGGTCGCTGAGGGAGAGCAACGGAGCACGTGCCTCAGGGGAAGAGGGGGCAACGGAATGCCCGACGGCGACCCGGGTAGCTGCAACTTGGGCAGCAGCGACATGGTCGGCCGCGGGGAGGAGATCGGTAGAGATAGGTGGCCTATTCTCATCGCCGAAGAGCTCGCCGGAGGTAGCCATGCCGTGGGAGGAAGGAGCTGGCGACGGCAACCTAATGGCGGCTAGGGTTTGCGGAAGGGTGGGGCAGGAAAGACTTGCTCTGATACCATGTTAGAGGAATAGAATTGCGGAATAGATGATTGTATTGCCCCAAGGTGGGATATATATAGAGTACAGGGGATGGGCCTCCCCAAAGCCCATGTACTCTAACAGAAAGTATACCCCTTTATTAGCTTCCTTGCTTCTAGCATGGATAATTACATGCATGAAAGCAAAATGTCAGTTTATTTTTTTTCTTTTCGAAACAAGATGAAAGCATGATCTTAATGCCGGCACCATTAAAACATGTACTAGACATTTAATCAATGCATTAGCATTGCCATGCACACAATGTATCAGGGGAAAAACTAACAGCAGACCCTATCACCATATATAAGCATGCATGGCAATGTACATGTACTGTTATTTGGTAAACTAGCTAGGTATTGACAGACCTGCATATTCTCCTTTGGTGCTGATCAAATGTTAAACAACCTTTACATTTTGCACTACAAGAATTACTGGGTTAGCTCTTAAACAAAACGTGGTGTAGATAGTACTAGTACCGTAGTAGTACTATTGTAATTTAGAAGTAGTCTTAGGAAGCTCTCCTGCATGTTCATACAAGAAACTCTCATTGCCAAACTGTCTAGCCACACATGTGCTCCTGAATTTAAGTTGCTGCAGAGCTCATGCTAAAGTATTATTTCTTCATGTCATTCAGGATCAAACTATTAATTCGTCAAAAAAAGGATCAAACTATATATATTAATATATATACATTTCCAGCATGCATGAATTGTTAGCATTTAGAGCCCGCTGCAAACGGCCCATGCATGGGCCCACATGCCGAGAAAGGGCTCCCCAGGTCTTAACGGGCCTAAAGGCCCAACTGGAGTAACAACTAAGGCCATGGGCCCACTCAACCCAGAAGGCTAGTCTTTTGGGTTGAGTGGGTCCATGGCCTTAATCGTTGCTCCAGTTAGGTCTTTAGGCCCGTTAAGACCTGGGGAGCCCTTCCTCTACATGTGGGCCCATGCGTGGGCCGTTTGCAGTGGGCTCTAATCCTAACATGAATGATAAACTCTAATACTCCATGAAGTCAAACTGTGAATATCAATATTCTTCATTTATCAAACTATCAATACTACTGACCTTTGCAGCACTAGCGTTGTTTTGCATGATTTTGCTTCCTAGCTAGCCAGCATGGTATTACAGACATGCTTACAATTAGAGTCCAAAGCTTTTGGTTACAAGCAATGCATGAATGCAAAATGTTTTACCTTTCCCAGAAACAATATTGATGCAAAGATCATGTGAATTCCTGGCGGGCCAGTAAAAAATGTAGTAATATGTCAAGTTATACTAGAACAGCAGTACTGAGACGCACAGCTAGCTCTAGGGTTGATCACAGGTGCAGCACCAGCAAGATCCTATATATAGCTAATTGGTTTCAAGGAAGGTTAGTAAAAAGTGGGTCCTCCCTTTTAGTTTGGGTTGATTGATCGTTAAGGCATTTTAGCGTCCAGGTTTTGCATGCTTTTGCTAGCTTCCCTGTCCTTTTTTAGACGCACGCTTTAGCTTCCTAGCTAGCTTCAGCTTGGAATATTGCATGTGCGCTTACAGTTAAAGTCACAATTTTGTCGTTAATTTCTAGCACCTATTAAAAGGAAAAAGTTTCTATGAAAGGTGATGTTAATTCGGACACCATAGTGCGAAACGTACGCAGTACGTAGAGACGTTCAATCGTGCATTTGCTCAGAGAAGATAAACACCTAACGTCCTGACCATATATAAGCATGCTCCATAGTATAATGTACATGTAGCATGTACAACTACCAGACGGTAGATTAGAAAAGATTGCATTTTCTCATGCTGTGAGCTGATCAGATTTTAAACAACCTTTGCCTACGGCACCACTTACATTACTGAGCTACCTGGCTCTGGCTACTGTATCTAGGAAGCATTATCTTACTATTACTAATTGGAGGATCCTTTTGGGGCCTCCACATTAATCCTCGCAAGACGCGTTAGAAAAAAGGATAAATGCTAGAAATTCTCACAAAAATCAGAAACATCTGGCCACCAATAATCAGGTAGACTCTAATCATCATTGATAATAATAACCATTAGATCTATTATATTTTTCTAAAAAATTACCCACCTTTTGTCACTACGAAAATAGTCTAAAGTAACGCACTAAATCTATATCTAAATAACCCACCTCTGTCATTATAAAAAATAACCTAAAGTAACCCCCCTAATCTTCATCTAAATTACCCACCAATGCCACTATAAAAAATACTATAACGTAATCCACTAAATTTGCATCCAAATTATCCACATCGGTCATTATTAATAACAATCTAAAGTAACCCCTAAATCTGTATCTAATCTACATTTGTCATTATAAAAAAAAACCCAAAGTATACGAATATATGATCCTAAATTAACTATTTCTGCCATTGTAAATATAGAAAATACTAACTTAAGGTATACATGCATGATGAGTGTCACCATGTAGACTATGTATACATGTATGCGGGAAGCATTGAGAATACAGATTTCCATGTCAAACACATAGATCAAACGAAGGGTTCAATTAAACTCATGTCTAACATGTATGAAGATACGATGCAAAGTGAAAAAACTATGAATGTGGATGAAAAAGTGCAAAATGGGCTGTAGTTTTGACTTGTTGTAGCAAACGTTTCAATTTGTTTTAAACGTTTGATATGTTACAGTAATTATTTTGATTTGTTCGTGTTGTTGCGGTGTATCTTTCTAAGACGTTGTAGTAGCTCTTATGGATTGAAGGCACCTAGGCCCAAAATCTTATGTTTTTTTAATTATTTAGCATTTTAGCTAAGGATGATGTTTCTTCGTTCCTCAGTGGCGGATTCACCTCCTCCTATCACTTGCAAATTTGCCACTGCTTTTTTTTTTTATGCCACTCGGATAATTAGTGTCATATTTTTACAATGTTCTAATAGTAAGGTTGCAAACATGGCATGTGTGTTGACCTCGGCAGAATGATGAAAAAGCTTTTTTGGTGAATCAAGGACAAGGAGCCAGTAAATCAAATATCAATTTTACCATTGCAGGAGACAACACACAAATTAATACTGACATATAAATGGTAGCTGTACTAAATTAAGATTTTTGCAGGAGGCAATATCACAATACGTTACGGACAACACAGGTAGACTTTTCATGTCAAATTCAAATTTGGACAAGGCGCAAGTCCTCTTAAAGGGACCCCGGAAATTATTCAGACGATACATATGGATTGGGAGTCAAAGCCACCACAAAAATTATTCATAAAACTGCCGTGATGGTATCCTCGCCGCAGCTAGACTTGTGACATCTCGATTTGTGCTTGACCATTCCAAGATTCACTCTCCCACCGAAGCCATAGGCAATGGCAACCTCTACACCAGTCAGGACAGTAACATTCCGGTGATTTGATTCATCGCCAAAGCCACGGTTGGGACTTGGGAGTCCCAGTGTGTAAGAACCATGCGATGCAGAACCTGCCGGAGCCCAGGTTGACAAGCTGAGGATCCTGTATCTGCTGCCATCGTTTGGGTAGGTCAAGTTCCTTCCAAGAGTCCAGTAGTGTGGAGTACATGGACCTCGGGTATCTGCATGGTGGGCCGCGAGGAACACCCACTAGGGGGTGGGCCGAGCCGGCTATGCCTGACAGGCTAGCTGGGCCGCCCGTATGGGGGTATAGGCCCAGTCGGCTATGCTAAGGAGGCAGCCGCCCGAGCGGATAGATGTCTTGGGCGCCAAGCAAGAAATAAAGATGGAAGTCTATCCAGGGCCGGCCCAAAGGGGAGGGCGGGCAGTGCGACCGTCAGGGGCCCCCAACTTAGAGGGGCCCCGACCCATATAATTTGTAAGTGTTAGTAGTATTAGATAGTTGAGAAGAAAGTCCAGTAGAGCCCATTAAATCAACCCACAAGCATCCTGTTAGTTCAGACTCGTAAAACTAGCTAATAGCTGGCTCAAGTTGTGTATGCCGTTTGGTTTTCCAATTCCACTGACATGCACAATTACTAATTAAGTAATTAGTGGACCAGTTGACGATTACTGCGTTGCCTGCAGCTTCGTAGCCTATTCTTTGTCGTTTCGTTTAACCGATGACTACGAGGCAATAGGCAAGGGAGGCACGAAGGCAACTAGCTAGTCTGTGAAGTGTCGTCATCGTGATCTCGGGAGCGTTGAGCGGTAACACGTTAGGCAGCACACCGGCAAAGAGCTGAGGGCACCGGGGTGCACTGTGCTCAGTGGCCGTCGGTGAGACCATGCCGGCGCCAGTGCGCGGAGCGGCCGTGCGAGTGGCTAGCTGTCCGCCGCTACTACTGCTAGTCAGCTGATTAGCATCGAGGGCCCTTTTCAAATCCAAGGTGTTTAAGGTGTTTCATATCTTAATTTTAGGCAATTAAGCTTTTATATTTTGGTTTGTTGCCTATTTGTTTTCCTTTTTCATTATTTTTTGTGCGTGTTTACTATTGCAATATGTCTTCTAGAAAATATTTATTTGGATGTGTGTGAAAAAAAAGAAATAAGAACATGACCAGGAAACGATGACCTCATAAGAAAGGAGCAATGAAAAAAATCTTTTTATATTAATTCAAGTCTCCTACACATATTGTATTTGTAGCACCTCATGAGCCTGATGTAAACGATGATTAGACAATACTGAGAATTCAAATGATATTTTTTACACGTGAGGAAATATGAACAGGGAAAATTTAAACGTAAGTGTTGAGAAGCAACCTGTAACATATTGTATTTCCCGTAAATGATCATTTTAAACATAGATTTCTTATATGTGAGTAAGAGGCCTCTTAGTTTTAACTCGCCCCGGGCCCCAAAAAACTTTGGAATGGCCCTGAGTCTATCCCGAATAGGGAAGACGTGTTTGTAAGCTTGGAAATAGATATATTTGATAAGGAGGGCTGGGGATAGAATCCGCCGCCCTGTAATCTATCCGGATTCAACCTTGTAACCGACTAGGGTATGGTTCTGTAACCCTACCCCCCTCCACTATATAAAGACGGGCAGGGGTCCCTAGATCGGGATCTCATATCCCCCTACATCGATCATACGATCATCAACATAATCCCAACGCATAGGACTAGGGCATTACCTCCACTGCGAGGGCCTGAACCTGTATAATCCCCTGTCTTGTGGTACCATCAAGTTTGGATCCAGCGCATCGCCCCATATAAATCATTGCCGACAAGTACCCCTGGTTACACAAACGTTGATAGTTGGCACGCCAGGTAGGGGCAGCGTCAAGATCAATCTCATCAAGCTCGATGGCAATGATCACCCAGGTCATCGTCGCCTTCGCTCCCAACCAAACCATCCGCTTCGGAAGTTTGGACTTCATCGCCGACGATTTCGGCAAGCTCTCCCTCTCTGATCCGACTCGGGTCCGATCTAAGGTCGACCACGACGACGGCTCCAGCAAGCCCTCTCCCACTGATCTGGACCAGATCCGATCTGGTGGGAGTCTTGATAACGACCGATCCGAAACTCCCTTCGGATTGGAAAGCGTCGCCGCCGCATATCATCGTACAATGCGTCGGGGGCTCGGATTCACCCCAAGGAGGAATTTTCTCGATCACCCGCCTGGACTTCCAATCGGGTTGGGGAAATCCGCCGCCACTTACCAACGCGTAATGTGCCGGGGGTTTAATTCCCGATTCAGATGTGGAGATTATCCGAGTGACCATGGATTCCGGATGGTCGGCGTCATCGCCAACGAGCCACTAGGAATCAAAGACCAAGATAACCCAACTCTCCGCTTCTCCGACTCGGACACAGAGTCGGATAGTAGCACGGGGAGCTGTCCGGATTTTCGTGGCGTCTATGTCATCGAAGACCAGCGGGCAGACGCTCAACGGCATCGCAACGAAGAAGCAGCGGAAGAGGATCACCTCCAGCGAGAGGCGAACGCGGCTTCCCTTCATGCCCGTGCCCACGACGTCAATGAAGGTATCTTACAAACAAGGATGGGGGACCAAGCCGTCTTTCGCACACCACAGCAGAACATCGTCGCCTCTAAGACGCTCCTCGATAGTTTGAGCCCCATGATTCCGGCCGACAACCCAGCTACACCAATAGTGGCGCAAATCAAGGCCATGGTGACGGCGGCTGCCATCCAGCACAATCAGGAGTATCCGGGCGCAAAGGTGCCAACTGCCACTCGGGCCGTCACCCGGACTGCCGGAAGCCGGGCTGAAAGCAGTCGGCGAGACCTCCCTCGTGGTGGTGATGCACGTCGGACCTTTAGCCGTGACCTCCGCGAAGACCTCAATGCCAGGCGGCAAGAACGGGAAGAAGACGAGCGACGCAGACGAGACGACGACCGCGAATGTTTCGGCATCGACCACGACCATGTCTATGAACGACGATACAACTGCCGCGATAATCGCGACGGTCCAAGAGATCACCTTGAAGGGCGACATGACGATGAGCGCCGACGGGACAGGGTTCCGCGCCGATCCCCGTCACAATACGATGACGGTTCCATGGATGGGGTTCGCGCATTTACTGCCCGACTCCGCCGAGTGGTTTGGCCGGAGGGTTTCAATCCTAAGGGCATCACCAAGTTCGATGGAGAAAGAGATCCCGAGGCTTGGCTTCAAGTTTACGCTCTAGCCGTCAAGGCGGCCGGGGGCGACCACACAACGTGATGGCGAATTACTTGCCGGTCACCCTTATCCCGACGGCCCAAACCTGGCTCACAGGACTTCCGGAGAATTCTATTGATTCCTGGAGAGATCTCTGTGAGCAGTTCATTGCGAACTTTCAGGGCACCTATGAAAGGCCTGGGACGCCGTGGGATTTATATCAAGTCCACCAGAAGAAGAACGAGTCGCTTCACGAATTCATCTGACGGTTCGCGCAGAAAAAGAATACCATCCGTGATGTTTCGAAAGCGTTGTCATTGCAGCCTTTCAGAAGGGAATTAGTGACCCAGATCTCATCAAGAAGATGTCCAGGAAGCCGCCGACTTTAGTAAAGGAGATGTTTGCTATGGCGGATCGCTACGCCACCACCTCTGATGCCCTAGCCGAGCGCCAAGACGACCGGCCGTGCCAAAAGGACAAGAAAGATCACGCCGAGTCCTCTAAGCCGAAGGACAGGAAGCGCAAGGGCGACGAGATGGTCGCAGCAGCGGATCAAGGCCGACCTCGTCCGCCGCGCAAAGAAGATTACAACAAAGTGATGGACGCGCCGTGCCCGTTCCATCTTAAAGGAAAGCACGCGGCCAAAGACTGCTTCACCCTCAAAAGGTTCGCGCAGGAGCATAGTAAGCAGCAAGATCAAGACACGGAGGGGCCCAACAAGAAGCGCGATCCCCCTCACGACAACTACCAAGAGACAGAGCGTGAGCTCAACTACATATTTGGGGGCTCGGCTGCATATGAATCTAAGCGGAAGCAAAAGCTCACCACTCGGGAGGTAAATGCAGTTGTGCCGGAGACCCCCAAGTACCTAAGATGGTCCGAGGTCCCAATTACTTTCAGCCGTTCGGACACCCCGATCACGTCCCGTACCCGAGAAGATACCCTTTGGTGCTGGACCCTGTTGTCCGTGGTATCAAGCTCAAGAAAGTGCTAATCGACGGAGGGAGCGGGTTGAACATCCACTTCTCCAAAGCCTTCGACGACATGAAGATTCCTCGACATGAGTTACAGCAGGGCTCATCGCCGTTTCACGGGGTAATCCCCAGGACTTCGGCGATACCACTCGGGTAGATCACTTTGCCCGTCATGTTCAGCACGAAAGAAAATTTCCGGACCGAGCTTATAAGTTTTGAAGTGGCCGATTTCGAGACAGCATACCATGCCATCTTGGGAAGGCCCGGTTTAACCAGATTCATGGCAGTTCCGCACTATACATACATGGTGCTGAAGATGCCTGGCCCCAAAGGCATTATCGCTATTTGCGGTAATGCAAAACAATCCTTCGTGCGTGACAAGGCAAGATGCGAATTGGCTCAAGTCCAGGAGGCGTCGGCCGAGATGGACAGGATCCGAATGGCGGCTGCTACCCTAGAAGACAAAGGAGACGTTCCAGCCAAGAAGCAGAACAAGTCGGCAATTAAACCCGATGAGGGAGTCAAGAAAATCATACTCGACCCGTCCAACTCGGCTAAGACGGCTTTGATTGGGAAAGGGCTCGACCCTAAATAGGAAGACGCGCTCGTCACTTTCCTCCAAGCAAACGGGGACATCTTTGCTTGGAAACCTTCGGATATGCCCGATGTCCCGAGGGAGGTGATCGAGCACTCTCTGAACGTCGACGAGAAGGCGAAACCATACAAGCAACGACTGTGGAGATTCGCACAAGACCGGCGCGAAGCGATCAAGGAGAAGATCACAAAGCTCTTAGCCGCTGGCTTTATAAAAGAGGTGTATCATCCCGACTGGTTAGCAAACCCTGTTCTCGTGCGCAAAAAGAATAAAAGTTGGCGCATGTGTGTTGATTATACTGATCTTAACAAAGCATGTCCCAAAGATCCATTCGGGTTGCCTCGCATCGACCAGGTGGTGGACTCAACCACTGGGTACGAGCTCCTGAGTTTTTTAGATGCCTATTTAGGGTATCACCAAATCAGCCTGAAAGAGAAAGATTGCATCAAAACTTCGTTCATTACGCCTTTTGGGGCTTTTTGCTACGTCACAATGCCATTTGGGCTGAAAAACGCTGGAGCTACTTATCAGTGCGTGATACAGCGGTGTTTTCACACTCAGCTCGGGCGCAATGTGGAGGCATACGTGGACGTCGTCGTAGTAAAGTCTTGGGTGAAGTCAGATCTGACCATTGATTTGGCAGAAACATTCGGGAGCCTCCGAACTTACAGGATGAAGTTGAATCCCGAGAAGTGTGTTTTCGGTGTTCCTTCGGGCAAGTTACTCGGTTTCATCATGTCACATCGCGGTATCGAGGCTAACCTGGAAAAAAATAATACTATTATGAAGATGGAGCCCCCGACTAGCCAGAAAGACATCCAGAAACATACTGGATGCCTGGTAGCACTTGGCAGGTTCGTTTCTCGGCTCGAGGAACGTGGGATGCCCTTTTTCAAGCTCCTGAAGAAGCAAGATATGTTCTAGTAGACCGATGAGGCGCAGCAGGCCTTCGAGGATCTCAAAAAGTTTCTTGGCGCGCCTCCTGTCTTGGTTGCCTCTATGCCCGAGGAGCCCCTCATGCTTTATGTTGGTGAAACTGTCACCAGACAAGATCCTTCCGAGGGATTAGGGAATTGTTTGGCTTAGGGAGTATCCGCGCCACTCGCTTCGGGTCCTTGCTGTAGGAGGGAGGCTCCGAGATTTTACCTAGGTTCGGACCCCCAGTCTGGGTAATCGTCCTACTTCTGCTTGTTCTTGATCAGCTCACACGGAGCGAGTTTGTACAGTGCTGGATCTGGGAATCCAGAGCAGAAAATGGAAAATTGAATATGTAAAAATCGATCCCCCTCTCTCTCCTCCGGGTGCCCTTTTATACCTCAAGGGACCCGCCAATGGCTAGAGAGAGGGAGAGAGATACATTAAATGGCCTGACCAACGTGCGCCCACTTGCTACGGAATGACGCCTGCTGCTTCGACTTCCCCCCGCCAATCGCCACGCGCGGATTGGACGGGGGAGGTGCCTGACACCGGCGCCGGTCAGACCTGGCTTCGCATAGTGACAGCTTGATGGCGACAGTGCCTTTGCCAGAGCCACAGTGACAACAATCATCACCCTCTGCCTCTCACGCCGAATCGTCGTAATTAATGCCTTTGATACACTGAGTGGGGAGATGCCTTCCACAAGAAACTTCCTCCTAGCTGCACGCATACCTGCCAAGTGGGGCCCTTGACCCGCCCGCTCAACCGGACCTGACACGCTTGGCGCTGCTCGCCCGCCACATCAGCTCGCCCGCGGCGTCGGGGCCTGCTCGCCCGCCGTACGCCAGGCCGTCACGTGGGCTGCTCGCCCGCCTACCGTACGTCGGGCCGCCACATGGATTGCTCGCCCGCGGCGTCGGGGCCTGCTCGCCCACCGTACGCCGCGCCACCACGTGGGCTGCTCGCCCGCGGCGTCGGGGCCTGCTCGCCCACCGTACGCCGGGCCGCCACGTGGTCTACGGTTTTCTTGCTCCAGTGCACACCTAGGTAAGTTGTTCACCGATAGTAGCCCCCGGGCCAACCTCGGGATGCAAACCGTCACCGCGGTGGAAAAGATTTTTCCGTGCGCGTGGGGGAAATGCATATCGTGTTGGCCCCACTTCTGCTGCCGTTTCTCCGAGCACTCCCACGCACTTGATTAATGCCTTGGGAACCGCCGCCGCCTGCGAGGATCGAGGCGACCGCAGCTGCCTGGTGGATAAACGCGTGGAGGATTCTGGGAATCCAAAACGTCCTTCTCGCGCCGGTGCTTATAAATACTCGCGTGGCCACTCCTTCACTTATCACGCTTCCAAACTTCAGCCTTCTAACCATGCTTCGAACCCTCAGTTTTTAGCCACCTCCACATTTTCTTAAGGCCGTAGCGCCGCCTCCTTCTCCGTCACCAGCCACGACGACCCGCCGCAGTCGTGGTTCGCGCCGCCGCGCCGCTGCCCCTGCTCCGGCTCCGGCTCCTGCTCCAATGGCGCCGGTACTGCCTCCGTCGACGATCACGGAGGAGGAGATCGCCATCCTCCAGCAGATTCCACCGGTGAACGCCCTGTGCATCCGCGCCGGGACTATTTCGCTATGTTCTCGCCTTGGGGAGATCATTACCTTCTCTTGGGCGCTCATGGCGGGGCTAGTCCTGCCTTATTCGGAGTTTCTCTTGCGGTGTTGGGGTTCTACGGAATCCACGCACTGCACCTCCCCCCAACTCCATCCTGACGCTGGCCGTCTTCGCCCACCTCTGCGAGATGTTCGTGGGGTGAGGCCCAACCTCCTGCTCTTCCAGCACTTCTTCACCATCCGTGCCCAGGGAGATAGCATGGTGGGAAGCTGCCACATCCGAGGCCGCCCCGGCGCATCCGACGGCTACATCACCTTCGCCACCAAGTCCAACTGGAAGGAGTAGAAGACGGAGTGGCTCTGCGTTGAGGACGAGAGCAACGTGGATGGGCTCCAGCTTTCGGACAAGGCGGCCGCCCATCACGAAAACTGGGAGGATCCTCCTGAAGACTCCTCCAAGCTCAGGACCATGGTGGCCCGCATTACGGCCCTCCGCAACGCTGGGCTCTCCGGAACCCAAGTGCTGCGCGACTTTCTGGCGCGGCGACTCTGCCCGCCGCAGGAACGGGAGCATGGCGCCTGGATGTACATCGACGACACCGACTGCACCCGCATCCACCGCGGCCATAAGTGCGAAATACTTCTTCCCCATGCCTTCCGTGATCTGCATTTTCTTATCTTGACTGTGCTGATTTTTTCAGCCGCCGGCAACATCTCCGACGAGCTCCTCGACTAATGGATGGCGGGGCTCACCCATGCCTTCTGGCATCCGCCTGCTCTGTGAGTGGGAGCCCAGGGAGGTCGTGGCCCTTGTGGCCGCGCTGCCGGCGATAAACGCCGTCGGGCCCGTGCTCGGCAAGAGCAGCGGGCCTGGCGAATCCAGGACTAGCCCGCGGCCCCTGACACCGCTGCCGAGCGCGTTGCCGAAAAGCGCGCTGCTTCCGATGATGGCTATGGCGGCGGGAGCACGAAAAGGACTCGCCACGAAACCACCGCCCTGCCATCGCCTCCTACGCCTCCCCCCGCCACCCACGGGAGGTCTTCTACCGATGTCGCCACGCCCCCTTCCCACGAGACCGCGGCGGCATGCTCTACTCCGACGCCGCCGCAGCCCCCAGCGGAACCGGCAGGGGCCTTGGCAGCGCCTGCGGTCGCTCCGCCAAGCACTGCGGTTGTGCCCGGCGCTGCCCTTAGCATCGTCGGCTACCACGGCCGCGCCCACCTATACAAGGGACACCGCCGCTGTAGCTGCTGCACCGCGCCCCCTCCCCCGTCGAGTCCACGACGTGGAGCGCTCCTCCTCCCGTGGCCCGCACGGGAGGCCTTGCCTTGCACCCTCAGCAATCAGCTTTGGGGGGCGCCTTGCCAGGCATGCCCTAGAACACTTAGTTAGAAACTTTGCCTTTTGGCGTACCTTTCTCTCTTTTCTGAAAATTTTCCTGAATTTCTTGTAGAGGCGCCGCCGGTGCCAGCTCAAGCACCGGAGGTCCCTCGCCCGCACCACCACCGATGGCCATGGCCGTCCCTTCCCCTACGGCGGGGGCCTTAGACGTCGTAGGCCACCGTGACATCGCCGCCACGAAGGGGGCGGGACTGACGGTTGCCGCTGCTCCGGCTGCCGCCATTCCAGCCGACGCTATGCGCCACCGCACCATCGTCGCTGACCTCGGGCGCACCTACCAATCACTCCAGGACTTCGCGGCGGCCGCCGCGCGCGGCGATGTCTGCCTGAGGCAGATGGAGAAGGCGGCAACCGCGCAGCAGTAGGAGCTGATCCGCACGCGCGCGGAGAAGACCACGCTGGCCGGCCATCTTCGGGAAGCAACCGCCGCTACTGAAGCCTCTGCCAAGGGGGCTGAGGAGCCGCGCGGCGAGCTCCGCTGCCAGCTTCAGACGCTCTGTGCTGTGCTCAAGACCGCTTACCGGAGCTTCGGCAAGAGTTTGAGGCCGCTGGGGGTGCGTCTGTACGAGCCGCAGGAGCCCAAGGCGGCACAGTATGCCGCCGAGGTGGGGCGCGCCGCCGAGGCGCTCACCGACCTGCCGCGGGCGCTGGAGGAGCGGACCCTCCGCGACGGCCGCAACGCCGCCCACGGCGCTGTCCGCCAGGCCCTAGCGTGCTACGCCAGCCATGACTGCACCTTCGACCCCTCCCTGGTCACCGCCGGCATCCAGAGGGATCTGAGCCCAGAGGAGCAGGCTCGATGATGCTGCCGCAGACCATGTGGTTGGGTTGATGACGGTGGGGCAGGCGGATGCCTCCAATGACGAGCAGGAGGCCAACGCCAGCGGCGATGCACAAGAGCCGTGAATCCGCCCCTAGCCAGGCCGTTTTGCTATCTTTTGCATTTGTAGCTTCCTGTAATATAAGTAGATTAGCTGTCGCGCCCAGAGTGCGCTTACTCTTGCTTTACCTTTTACAGAAATGCTTAAGTTTTATGCTTCTGCAATCTGTTCGCCAGCTGCCTGTTTTCTATCCTCAGCTCCTGTCTGACTCACGCGGATGTTAGGATCCGACTAAGACCCTGCGAAACCGACTGCAAGGAGAAATCTGAGATAAACGAGACAGCAAACAGACTAACTTGGGCTCTGCCGGAACGAGCATTGCCTCCTTATGTCTTTTGGAACTTAAGCCCTTGCGATCTCTTTAGATCCCTCTTAACCCTGTGTGGCAGAGACTAACTTCGTGGAAGTGACTTAAGATGACAACGCCCTCGCTGGCACAGGGTACCCAGAACGAGTGGAAACGTTGTGCTAAGTACGACTTCCCTTCACTTCGCTCCGCACGACACAATGCTAAGTGATCACCTTTACCGCCAAGGGGCCAGCCGACCATAAGTACTTGCGACAACTCGCCCAGCAAACACCGAGGCTGAAGCAGAAAAAGGCATAGGCTGAGCCAAGATGCGAAAGACCGGAAAGCAACTTGAATTCCAGAAAAGGGACGTGCACTTCACACAGCCCTAGCCCCCTGGGCGATCGGGAGCAAGGAACATGCTGCCAGTCACCCAAGCAAAAAAAAAAATAGGGCTACACTTACAAACCCTCACGGGTAGAACCTTCTCAGCTGCTCGATGTTCCAAGAGTTGGTTAGCTCACGGCCGTCCTCCATGGTGAGCTTGACTGAGCCTGGACGAGATACTGAGACCACCCTGAAGGGGCCCTCCCATGGGGGAGACAGCTTGTTGCGACCTGCCTGCGCCTGAACTTTACGCAGGACGAGGTCGCCCACTGCCAGTGTTCTCTCGTGCACCCTTGTCGCATGATGGCGCCTTAGGGCTTGCTGATATCTGGTGGCCCTGAGCGCCGCGCGGTCGCGGACCTCCTCCAGGAAGTTAACCTCGTCTTGGCGATGATCTCCCTGCTCATCTTTGCTAAACGCTGCCACCCGCGGCGATCCAAACGACAACTCAGATGCAACACCGCTTCGGCGCCATAGACCAGGAAGAAAGGAGTTTCCCCGGTCGCTCTGCTGGGAGTAGTGCGCAGTGACCATAACACCGTTGGCACCTCCTCAGCCCAGCGAGCACCACGCTTCTTCAGCCGATCAAACGCCCGAGTCTTTAGTCCTCTAAGCACTTCAGCATTGGCGCGCTCCACCTGACCGTTACTCTTGGGGTGAGCCACGGAAGCGAAGCAGAGCTTGGTGCCCATATCCTCGCACCAGTCTTAAAAATCTGAACTCTTGAACTGGGCGCCGTTATCGGTGATGATGCGGTTGGGGACACCAAAACGCACAAAAATCCCGTGCATGAACTTGATGGCCGCCGCTGCTGTGATTGCCGGTACCGGTACCGCCTCCACCCACTTGGTGAACTTGTTGATGGCGACGAATAGATGAGTGAAGCCTCCTGTGGCCCGTGGGAACGGACCCAGGAATCCAGCCCCCAGACCGCAAACGGCCAGGAGAGAGGAATTGTTCGCAGAGCCTGGGCTGGTCGGTGGATTTGCTTGGTGTGAAACTGGCAGGCCTCGCATCTCCTCACCAACTCGAAGGCATCCTAGAGGGCAGTAGGCCAGTAGAAACCTTGACGGAACACCTTGCCCGCCAGGGTGCGACTGCTCGCATGGCTCCCGCACTCGCCTCCATGGACATCGAGAGTATTTTGCTCCCCTCTTCCCGAGTGACACACTTCAGGAGAACGCTGTTCGCGCCCTGGCGATACAGGTCCCCACCTACCAGGGCGTAGCGCTTGGCCTTGCGCGCTATCTTCTCCGCTGAGGCATCATCGTCGGGGATCACTTGGTCCTGCAGGAAAGCTAGGATCGAATCCATCCACGTGCTCTCCGGACCAAGTGTGGCGACCAAGTTATGGCCGCCGATGTACTCCGCCTGGCCTGGCGTTTCCACCCTAACCACCTCAGCAGTTCTTCCGCTTTCCCTCCCCGAGCCGGAGGCTGCAGCGGGGACACTACCGTCCCCCCCAGAAATGGGGGCTGCGGCAAGCACACCGTCATCCCCGCCAGAATTGGGGGCTGCGACAGACGGCCGCAGAAGTCGTTCTTCGAAGACTCCGATCGGAACAGGTGCTCGCGTGGAAGTGAGCTGGGACAACGCGTCTGCAGCACAGTTGTCACGGCGGGGAACATGCTCGAACCCCAGTCCTTCGAAATGCCGCTCCATCCTACGGACTTCCTCTAGATACGCCGCCATGGCTGGATCAGAACACTGGAACTCCTTCCTCTCCTGGTTGATGACCAGGAGAGAATCACCTTTCACTTGCAGACGTCGAACGCCCAGCGTGGCAGCGGCGCGTAGGCCGGCGAGTAGCCCCTCATATTCAGCGGCGTTGTTAGTGGCCTTGAAATCGAGGATGACCACGTACTGAAGGACGTCGCCGGTAGGAGAGACCAACACCACCCCAGCCCCCGTGCCTTCTAATTTGAAGGAGCCATCGAAGAAAAGGGTCCATGGCGGGGGCTTTGGGCGATCTTCAGCTTCAGGATCCATGGACGACCCCGCCACAAACCGCGGCAATGCATGTCCTTTGATAGCGGTGCGGGGGGAGAGTTTGAGATTGAACTCCCCCAGCTCCACTGCCCACTTGGCGACGCGACCTTCGGCTTCCCGGTTATGCAGGATTTCACGCAGCGGATACTTGGTGAGTACCGTGATCTCCCACCCCTGGAAGTAGTGACGCAGCTTTCTCGATGCTATCAACACAGCGTACAACATCTTCTGATGCTGTGGATATCTTGTCTCTGCATCGTGAAGCACCTTGCTAACGTAGTAGACTGGCCTTTGGACACCTTCTCTTTCCACCACCGGTGCCGCACTTACCACCGCAGGAGTGGCAGCGATGTACAACACCAACGGCTCTCCAGGCTCCGGCGCTACCAGCACCGGAGGAGATGAAAGGTACTTCTTCAAACCTTCGAACAATTGCTGCGCCTCCTCGGTCCATTCAAAATGGTTCATCTTCTTCAAGAGCTTGAACAGAGGCAGACTTTTCTATCCCAGGTGGGCGATGAACCTGCCCAGGGAAGTCAAGCACCCTGCCAAGCATTGCATCTGCTTGAGTTGGGTTGGTGGCTTCATATTATCGATGGCGACGATCTTGTCGGGGTTCACCTCATTGCCCCGCTGGGACACGAGAAAGCCCAACAGCTTGCCCGATGGAACGCCAAACACACACTTTTCTGGATTGAGCTTTATGGAGTGCTTCCGCAGGTTGGTGAAGGTTTCCTCCAGATCACCGATCAGCTCCTCGCTCTTTTTTGCCTTCACCACTAGATCATCCACGTACACCTCCAGGTTTCGCCCGATCTAGGGGCGATGAGCAATATGCATGGCACGCTGGTAAGTCAGACCAGCGTTCTTTAGCCCAAAAGCCATTCCTTTATAACAGTACACGCCCATTGGGGTTACAAAAGCAGTCTTCTCCTCATCTTCCCGCGCCATGCTGATCTGGTGGTACCCAGAGTACGCGTCCAGAAAGCATAGCAGCTCGCACACCGCCATGGAGTCGATGCTGAGGTCAATGCGGGGCAACGGGTACGGGTCCTTGGGGCACGCCTTGTTGAGGTCGGTGAAATCCACGCACATCCTCCAGCGCCCATTAGACTTCTTGAAGAGGACCGGGTTGGCGAGCCACTCGGGATGAGCGACGCTCCGAACCACCCCAGCCCCTAGCAGCTTGTCCACCTCTATGCGAATGGCATCTTGACGTTCCTGCGACTGCCTCCGGATCTTCTGCATGATCAGGCGCGCGCCTGGGAACGTTTCCAATCGGTGCTCAATCACCTCCCTGGGGACCCCAGTCATATCGGATGGTTGCCAAGCAAACACGTCTGCGCTTGACAGGAGGAAGGTGACGAGCGCATCTTCCTATTTGGCACCGAGACCGGCTCCTACCTTGACGGTGTTGGCCGGCTCGGCATCGCTCAGGGAGACCACCTTAACCTCGCTGGAAGATCCAGGAGAGGCACGGGTCTTCGCCGGAGGAGCCCCCGGAAGAGCGACACCGAACGCTTGTGCGCACACGGCGCCCGCCATATCTGTAGTACCCCCATTTTCACACTCGGCTCAATGGAGATAATGCTCCCGTGCTGCCCGAATGGCCGAAAATCAACATACGAGCAGCCCGCAGGCACACTAAGTATGTTAACTCTTAGCCCGGGCTACGACAACAAGAGCGGGCTATCTCAATTGAAACGAGGGTGAGCTCAGGTACCGGATATGTGCTCGGTGATGGCTCCCAAGATCAGCTACCATCACACACATATCCTCATTTGGATCGATAGCATAACACATAAGGCAAATGGACATACTTCATATTACAAAAGGGTACGGACTGCTGTCCATACATACAAGTTTAACATAATCAGAGTTGTGCGTAGCGGAATAGATAGTATGGTTGACAAAAGCGGCGGAAGGTTATCATCTATAAAGCAAAAGACCAGCAAATTGTAAAAAAATAGCAAACAAATTCAAAAAATTGTAAAATTTGCAAACAAATTCAAAAAATTGTAAAATTTGCTACACTAGGAGAGTTTAATGAGACGAACAAATTGTGTGGTTCGGATCGAAAAATTTCATCACCAATTTCTCAAAAACATCGCAACTGACGGAGGGCTCCGTCAGTTGCAACTGACCGTAGCCCAACTCTATATATATATAT
>SPJY01008174.1:179006-225587 GCA_005191435.1 Raddia distichophylla | reverse complement strand
CGTCCCCCCGCGCGCCCTGTCCCGCCGCCGCCACGCGTCGGCACGGGACTGGATCCCCGCGCCGGCCAACCGAGCCGTGCCACGCGTCGCTGTGCTTTTCGCCTCACCGCCACCGCCAACCCGAGCGTGTCGCGTGTCCGCCAGCCGCCGCCGCGTCGCTCCCGCGCCGCCGCGCGCTGCGCAGCTGCCGGTTCCGTGGGTTCTACCGGTTTTCTCCGGTTAAAACCGCTTTATGCTTTTTAGGGTTTTTTGATTTACCCGAAACTTCCCTGATTTGTTTAGGGAGCATCCGAACTCCAAATTAGTTGATTGCAGAGCTACTAAATCCCATAAATAGCCTAGAATTTTATATATTTTATTAAGATATATGTTGTGTTGATTGTTTGTTGTTCTTATGCATTTGCATCTACGTGTAGATCGCACCTGTGTGCACTGTTCGGGAGCCTTCCAGGAGCAATTTGGAGGAGGACCCCAAGACCCGGAGTTCTACCAAGGCAAGATAGATTGCATCTTTCTCTCCTATTTTGCAAAACTCACCCGTTATTTGTTTTATTTATTTTTCTCATGCATGAAATGATGGGAAGGGTTAGAATCCTATTATATTCACATTGAGTCATTTACCCTATGAATTTTAGCCTATTTATTGCTGCCATTAGTATTTCCTAGCCTATCCTTGTGCATAGATGCTAGTGCTCGTGGGTTGGTAGTTGTTTAGGTTCACTTTATTTAATTACTTGGGTAACTTAGTATGGTTGGAGATGCTGAGTTGCTGTAATAACCTAATCAACTAAAACCTACGTGGCGTGTGTTGACTCAAGGTGGCTAGTCGAGTGGTACTGTGGTATGTGGATTGTGGTGGAGGTAGTCGCTTTGGTCTAAGGACCCTTGGTGTGTGCTTATCCGGCCAAACCAAACAAGCGCAACCATAAGTGCTAGCGTCAAGCATGATGCGCAGCATGTGCTAGTCCTGGCTTAGTAGTTAGGGAAAACTGGTTAGCACACAGTACTTTGAAAAGATCGGGCTGCGGTCCGTTGGCTCAAGAGGGGGACCCGTAGTGTCGAAACCTTAGAGGGGGTACTGGTGTTAACAAAAGGAACTAATGAACTACCTTGTATCGTTACTTGGTCTAGGCTCCAAAGGAAGAGCAAAGACGTAAAAGTACCACTAGGCTTATGGGTAAAGTGTGCTACACTCTGCAGAGTTAAAACTATCATGATAGCCGTTCCCACGGTTATGGGAGGGGAGGAAGGTCGTACATGGTAGTCTCACGTGTTAGTAATGTAATCTGATGGGTTGGTGTAGTTTGAGTTGTTCGAGGCAAGTTTGTTCTACAGAGGGGCTTGAGAAGCCGAGCTCTGTTAAGTTTTCTTGGGAAGTCTTATCATTATTAATTGCTGTACAAACTGTTTCATAACACTTTTAATAACTTGACTAGTATAGGTGTTTATGCAAAATAACCACCATGTCTTTGTTATTACCTGTGCATCATTATAAGGATTTCTTGCTGGGTAGCCGTGTACTCACTATACAAACCACGGATATATTTGTATTCAGGAGAATAGTCGGGTCCGGTGTACCTGCAGGATCAAGAGGATTCTGTGCCGGATTTTGATCAAGATTAGCTAGCGCTCAAGGGTTGGATTGGAGCGTCGTCATACATTTATTTTCGCTGCAATTATTTGGATTTCCGCACTCTGAATTATTATTGGACAATATTATGTTGTTTAGAATCAAAATATTGTAATAAGTGGTTGTGCAACAATTACTTTTGCATAATATAATATTTTCTTAGTTATTTGTGATTGTGTGATGATGTTCAACAAGCTGTCGCTCATGAGTTGCTAGTATTGATCTCTGGGACTAGCAATCGATCGTGAGTGGATCCTGGTGAAGCCGGGGTCGCGACAGGGAGGCTCCGAGATTTTACCCAGGTTCGGACCCCTAGTCTGGGTAATGGTCCTACTCCTACTTGTTCTTGATTAGCTCACACGGAGCGAGTTTTTACAGTGCTGGATCTGGGAATCCAGAGCAGAAAATGGGAAATTGAATCTGTAAAAATCGATCCCCCCCTCTCTCCTCCGGGTGCCCCTTTTATACCTCAATGGACCCGCCAATGGCCGGAGAGAGGGAGGGAGGGAGGGAGGGAGAGAGAGAGATACATTAAATGGCCTAACCAACGTGCGCCCACTTGCTACGGAATGACGCCTGCTGCTTTGACTTCCCCCCGCCAATCGCCATGCACGGATTGGACGGGGGAGGTGCCTAACACCGGCGCCAGTCAGACCTGGCTTCGCACAGTGACAGCTTGATGGCAACAGTGCCTTTGCCAGAGCCACAGTGACAACAATCATCACCCTCTGCCTCTCACGCTGAATCGCCGTAATTAATGCCTTTGATACGCTAAGTGGGGAGACGCCTTCCACGGAAAGCTTTCTCCTAGCTACACGCGTACCTGCCAAGTGGGGCCCTTGACCCGCCAGCTCAACCGGACCGGACACGCTTGGCGCTGCTCGCTCGCCACATCAGCTCGCCAGCGGCGTCGGTGCCTGCTCGCCCGCCGTACGCCGGGCCGCCACGTGGGCTGCTCGCCCGCGGCGTCGGGGCCTGCTCGCCCACCGTACAGGGGCCGCCACGTGGATTGCTCGCCCGCGGCGTCAGGGCCTGCTCGCCCACCGTACGCCGGGCCGCCACGTGGGCTGCTCGCCTGTGGCGTCGGGGCCTGCACGCCCATCGTATGCCGGGGCGCCACGTGGTCTGCGGTTTTCTTGCTCCAGTGCACACCCTGGTAAGTTGTTTACCGACACTTTACATAGCAGCAACAACCCATGTGGTCAGTGCTGCAATCGTCATGGAACGAGAAGAAGCTGGACAACTTCATAAGGTTCAGCGCCCAGTATACTTCATCAGCGAGGTACTAGGTGAATCCAAGATACGGTACCCACAGGTACAAAGGCTACTATACACCGTGCTAATAGCATCTCGTAAACTTAAACGTTATTTCCAAGAGCACACAATTTTGGTGGTTACCTCTTTTTCGATTGGGGACATACTCCACAATCGAGAAGCCACCGGGAGGATCGCAAAGTGGGCAGTAGAACTTGGGGCTTTCGACATCTCGTTCGAGTCGCGCACTGCCATCAAGTCTCAGGTGCTAGCCGACTTCGTCGCCGAGTGGTTAGAACTGCAAACTCCCGCAGCCATTGAGGATCTCGAATACTGGACAATGTATTTCGACGGTTCCCTCATGCTCAGCGGCACGGGGGCTGGCATACTACTTATCTCTCCGAAAGGTGAGCGGCTGAAATACGTCCTTCAAATTCACTTCCAAGCCTCAAACAACGCCGCCGAGTACGAGGCACTCATTCATGGGCTCCGTATCGCCATATCGCTCGGGATCCAACGATTGACGGTTCGCGGGGACTCTCAGGTCATGATTAATCAAGTCCAGAAGGATTGATCATGCATTGGTGACAGCATGGCAGCATATTGCCAAGAAGTGCGAAAGCTGGAGGATAAATTCGACGGATTAGAGCTCATCCACGTACTCCGCAGAGATAATGAAGCCGCGGATGAGCTTGCCAAGATGGGTTCCAGTCGGATGATGGTCCCGGCTAGGATATTTGTCGAAGAGCTTCTCAAGCCATCAATAAGTCAAAAGGCCGAGCCGGGCAAGTCAGAAGATAAACAAGTCGAGGAGGAGGTATTGATTGTCAATCCCGACTGGATAGCTGTCGACAGGTGACTAACTGGGGGGTCACCGCCGGCAATGATTATATATGGGGCGATGCGCGCAAGATCTAAACTCGATGGTAGCACAAGACAAGGATTTATACAGGTTCAGGCCCTCATGGCGGAGGTAATACCCTACGTCCTGTGCTCTGGGATTATATGGGGTATATGTGTACAAGATGATGATCAACCTGGGAGATGATCAAGCTGTAGATGTGTAATTCTCTAGGTGGCATGGCCTGCCGAACTATGGCCCCCTACCCCCTTTATATAGTGGAGGGGGTGGGGTTACAAGGAAGAGTCCTAGTCGGTTACGAGGTAGGATTCCTATCTCTATCCTCTAGTAGTTATCCGGGATTACAAGTATACCTTCCCTATTAATTAGGGATAGGCTTCTATCTTCATGTCTTTTCTTGCCGAGCAAGTCTTCTAGAGTCCGAGTGGTACCCGTCCTTATCCACCCGACTTGGTCCATCCCCTGTCGGGTGGTCTTTTAGGCCCGCCGTGTGGATACCCGGGGTCTATGTTATCCACAGTAGCCCCCGAGTGCTTCATAGTCGAGTTGCTGCTCTTATTTGTCGCACCTTGGATGAGTCATGCTTCATGCCGAGTGCTTGTAGATTGTTGCTGCTCCTTCCCGACTGGCTTCTGCCTGTTATCTGCGAGGAGACTGTGAAGGACTCATAGAGAGTTGTTAGTGATACCCAGCCCGGGATTGCCGGAGTTCTGGCGGTCGGCCCATTGTAAAGCGCATCACCTTAATTTTTATGAAGTGTTACCTGTACTCGTCTTGCGATGCACAGCTGGCGACCCAACATGGGGCGTACCACTGATTTTGGCTGAAGAGCCGAGTGATACCTGTACTCGTCTTGCGATGTACAGCTGGCGACCCAACATGGGGCGTACCACTGGTTTTGGCTGAAGAGCCGAGCGGCACCTGTACCCGACCGGAGTAGGATACAGCTGGTGGCCCCAGAGGGCATACCGTATTTTTTACCATCTGGTACCTATACTCGTAGAGTAAAGCTTGGCCCAACATGGAGCATACCATCTGGATAGGGTTTGGCCCAATGATACCTGTATCCGACTAGTGCGGTAACACAGCTAGTGTCCCAACATGGGGCATACCATTGTTGTCAGCCAAGCGGTACTTGTACCCGACCGTAGTAGGATACAGCTGAGGCCCCACCACAGGGCGTACCTTAAGGATAGAGTTTAGCCATATGGCATCCATACCCGGGTTGCGGTGTACAGCATTGGCCCCAATTGGAGCGTACCATCGAAACTCAATCCCGACATCACTGGTATCTGGCCTGACATGCAGTGACCAACTAGTGACCCAACATGGGGTATACCAAGAGATGGGTAATTTTTTGTAGCTCTGCCGGTGATATGCCCTCAAAGGGGTGCACCGAGGCTGAATTTGGCTTAGCCCGGCTGCGCATGTAGCCACTGGTTGTGACACGTAGCTGGAAGGCCGTGGTTAGCGCTCAGGGCGCAGGATGGCTTATTGCCGGAGGCGTAAGCGTATAGCCGTACCAAAGTTGGTGTAGACGTATAGTCGTACCGGAGTTGGCGTGGGCGTATAGCTGTGCTATAGACTTGAACACTCGAGGCGCGGGCGTAGGCTTGTAGCCATGCCAGGTGCTCGCCGAGCTATAGATTTGGACGGTCAATGCGCGGGCGTAGGCTTGTAGCCGTGCCGGGCGCTCGCCGAGCCGTTGTTGTTTGCTCATTGCGCAGATCCTTCTTACTCGTGTACGGAGTCATAGAAGGTACTTGATGAGGTAAAAACCCATGAACCCCTGTAGCATGTACATGTAGAGTTTAGGAAGTATTTGGATGAAAAACAATCAATCGAGTGTAAGGTCCGACTGCTTTCTTTATATAATTTTTATGCTTTTGCTACTTTTTCTTTTTGATATTAAATTCCTCCAAATAATTTTCCAAATAATCTTCCAAATAATCGAGTGTAGACGTGTGATTCTCTAGATGTAGATGAAGATGGCCTTATCGGATCTGTCCTCCCGAACTATGTCCCCCTACCCCCTTTATATAGTGCAGGGGGTGGGGTTACAAGGAAGAGTCCTAGTCGGTTACGAGGTAGGATTCCTATATCTGTCCTCTAGTAGTTATCCAGGATTACAAGTATACCTTCCCTATTAATTAGGGATAGGTTTCTATCTTCATGTCTTTTCTTGCCGAGCAAGTCTTCTAGAATCCGAGTGGTACCCGGCCTTATCCACCCGACTTGGTCCATCCCCTGTCGGGTGGTCTTTTAGGCCCGCCGTGTGGATACCCGGGGTCTATGTTATCCACAACAGCTCCTTACCTCGTTTGCTTATTGTGTGACAAGCTTTCTAAAGACTGCACTAAGGCGGAGCGCATCACGCGGTGATGCCACAGCTATACGGTGGTTGGAGGAGAACTCTACAAGAAGAGCGCATCCGTTGTGTTAAGGAATTGCATATCGGAACAAGAAGGAAGTAACCTGCTCTAAGAAATCCACTCGGGGATGTGTGGGCATTATGCTGCGTCCCGCACCATAGTCGGAAAAGCTTATCGCCAAGGTTTCTTTTGGCCAACTGCTGTAACAGATGCGGCCGACATCGTCCGAACATGCGAAGGTTGTCAATTTTTTGCCCAGCAGATACATACGCCGGTGCAGGAACTGCAAACTATTCGCATCACCTGGCCATTCGCAGTTTGGGGCTCGACCAGTGTTCGCCTAAACGGCCTAGTCGGCCGTTTAAACGGCGATTAGTCGGTAGTCGGTGGCCTACTGCACAGTTTAGGGGGGTAGTCGGTGGATTAAACGGTAGTTGGTCTAGTCGGTCAAAAAACGGTCAAAATCGGTTTAATTAGGCTAAACGGAACGGTTATTAAACGGTTTAATTGGTGTTTTATCCCGACTAGGAGACCGTTTAGGATATGTCTGCTAATTTTCTTCTTAGTCTTAGTCTTCTGTACGTGCTACAAATTATTAGATGTTGTAAAAGTAGAAGTAGAAGCTATCTAGGTAGATGTTAGGTTCTTAATTCAATTTGTTTTGCCCTGTGAATAGCACTTAAATCTCTCCATCATGAATCTGTATAACAGTATAAGCATATGATCATTTCCTATAATCATGCGATCACACCATATTATCATTTATGATCTATCGGTGATTATGTGAATTATCAATTATTATTCATGTGAGTTATTGAGTATGAAACTAAAAATCTATAGTGAAGTCATATTTTTAGATTTTTAATAATGTATTTTTACTATTTTTATCGCTACAGTACAAAACCGTTTAGACCGTTTAAACACCGTTTAATCCCGTGTAAACGGTCTAAACACTAAACAGGAGGTGACCGACTGACTACCGTTTACCGTTTAGGTGAACCATGGGCTCGACATGGTCGGACCTATGAAGAAAGCGCCGGGTGGTTTCACTGATCTCTTCGTCGCTGTCGACAAATTCTTGAAATGGATTGAGGCTAAGCCAGTCGCCAAAATCACGTCGGCCAAAGCGGGGGAATTCTTCCAAGAAATAGTAATCAGATTCGGCGTTACAAACAGAATTATAACGGACAACGGCACTCAATTCAAGAGCAACGAGTTTCAAGAGTGGGGGGAAACGCTCGGTATTAAGATTTGCTTTGCTTCTGTGGCTCATCCGTGAAGTAACGGGTAGGTCGAACGAGCTAATGGCATGGTACTCCAAGGATTAAAGGCAAGAATATTCGATCGTCTCAAGCCATATGCTACACAGTGAGTCAAAGAATTTCCTTCGGTGCTCTGGGGTCTTAGAACCACTCCTAGGGCAACCGGGCAGTCGCCCTTTTTTCTGGTGTATGGCTCCAAGGCGGTCCTACCAACCGGGCTGAAATTCGGATCCCCTCAGGTTCGGAGTTTCAGCGAAGAAGAGTCTGAAGCCAACAGGTTGGATGATCTTGACCGGCTCGAAGAAGCTAGAGACATGGCAACCATCCGGTCGGCTGCGTATCTACAGGGCTTAAGTCGCTATCACGAGCGCAATGTTCGAAACCGTGCTTTCACTAAAGAGGATTTGGTTCTTAGAAAGAATCAGAAAAGCGAGCACAAGCTCTCCCCGAGCTGGGAAGGCCCTTATATCATCGATGAAGTGACGCGCCTGGGGGCTTATAGGCTCAGACGTGAAGATGGCACAATTGTTGACAACTCGTGGAACATAGAGCAGCTACGCCGCTTCTATACTTAAAACTCTGTATTCATTTCTCTCTGTTATGAATAAAGTTCTCTTTGCTTAAAAGCGAATTGTTCCTTGACTTGCTACTTAGTTGGTAATCCAGCTAAGCAGTAAGTCGGGGGCTACACCTAATTGGTGCGCCTATGCGCACGTTTCTTGGTCCTTTTTTGGTCTTTTCCGAGTGGATATTTCGAGTAGTGAAGCTCTAACCCTTTAAAAGACGAACTCTAAGTCACTCGGTGCGTGTGGCCACGAGCGAACTCCTTAGCGCTCGGGGGCTAGACTAGTCGGGCAGAGTGCATAACAAAAGGAAATCATTCAGAAAGATAAAATTGGCGACGGAATAAAACAAACAAAATCAACATCAGCCGAATTTATACCTAAGTTCTGTTGGTACTGTTACAAAAGACCCAGGTCCAGGTTTTCCGCTAAAGTGGCAGAGGTATCTCGAGCCTCCTCAAGAAGAGCGTCAACTTGATCATCATCAACTATGCGAGCAAAACCTTCCTTGATAGCATCAAAATCCACTCGGGGATAGAGCGACTTCACGATTGCTAGCACTTGACTGCCGCTCATGATTGCCGTCTCCCTCAAGTGGCTTGTCAATCTCTCGCGGGCTTCCTTCAGCTGCACAATGACCTGATTCTTGTCTACCGGCTCTGCATCTTCGGGAAGTAGGAGCTTGCGCAACGGCTTGGATGCCTCAAGGAGCTGCTGATTGGTCACTTCCACAGACTTAATCTTCTCGTTCAGAACTTCGAACTGCGCCTGTGTTTTCCGCTTATATTCTGCGAATGAGACAATATATCATCGTTCGGTAGGCCAAAAGCAGAGTCAGACTTCAGTCAGGTGGGACTCACCATTCAGTTCTCGTTGCGCCTTCTCAAGGTTTGCCCAGGCCTGGAACTCCGAGTTCTCTAATGCTTTGCATTGGCTTTGGAACTGTTCAAGTTCTTTTCGGAGCTGGGCGTTCGCGGAATCCTGAGCTGAAGCAGTCAGAAGGGACATGATGAAGGTTTCAGAAGTCAACCGAAGAATGAGGAAACAATTGTTGAGGAGGTTTGCCTGCAAGGGAGCCAACCAAATCCATTTTCTCATCCCATAAGGCCGAGGCCCGGGCCTGAAGTTCTCTTACCAACTTCTCGGACTTATTCTTGGCCTCTGCCGCCTCAACAGCAATTTTATTAATCTTCTCCACCATGCTTTGGAAAAACTCGGACTTCTTTTCGGAGTGCCCTTCCATGGCCTGAAAGAAAGAGTTAAAGACAGACCGCTCGGCGACAGCAGATGCAAACAAAATAACGGCGGATGAATGACTTACTTGTACCAACTGGGCACATTTGATTGTGTGCTTAAAGAGCTCCTTCCTATTTCTCTCCTCCTCATCATCATCGATGACCTCCCATTCATAATCCTCGTTTAGCCATTGCGCTTTGAATGAGGCTTGGGGGAGTGGATGAGGCCTCCGTGGAATTTCTTCTATAGGGGGCTCGGAGCTGGATGCAGTCGGCTCGCAGTTTTCTAGTCTCGGGGCAGGTTCTGTACTTGTGGCAGGATCCACGTCCGCTTGACCTAGAGCAGATTCTTGAGTTTCTTCAGAGATAATCCGAGGTGTTGGTGAGGAAGCAGGCGCCGACTCGGAGGCGTCTCCGGTGCCCCTGGGTGGTGAGGCAGTCGGCGGGGTCGGTTTGGCCGGATTAGCTTTGGCAGTTGGCGTGGCCGGCTTGGCCGAATTAACTTCTTCCGGTTTTTTGGTCTCCGGAGGATTCACCGGTGGCATGTCCATAGAAACTTCGACAGAAGGATCCCTGCAAAATGGGCTAATCGCTATATGATCTCAACAAGATCAAATGGAGAGTCAATGGGGGACAAACCTGTTGGACTTCTTTATTTTAATACCGGACTTCTTCTGAGTGGTCGTTCCACTCGAGGAGGAACCCGGTTTTGCACTGGCTTTTGAAGGCGGCGGTGTTGGCTGTGGGCTAGACTTCGGAGGCGGCGCTGGCTGTGCTTTGGATGTCGTTGACGAAGGCGTCGGTGGCACGGTAGGCCGAGTTGCTATATCACGGACCTTTGGGCCCCCGGCCGGACGCTTGGGACTTGGCGGTCTCGTCACCTGTTTTTTATCGACTGCTCCTTTTCCTTTTTAAGCACTCGGCAGCTTTGGCCGCGAGCCATTGTGTTGAGGGAGGTAAGGGAGTGAAGCGTTGGAGAAAAAGGTGGGATTTGGAAGGTGAAGAGGCGCGGAGCAAAAAAGAAGGCTAAATTCGTGCAATTTGTTTTGAGCCCGAAACTAAAGGGAACAGTACTAGGTTTTCCTTTTTTAGCGGAAACAGTCCTAGCTCTTATGGGCTGTTTGGGCCTAGGCCTGAGTTTCAATACTCTGCTTAGGCTGGGTCGCTAATGTGCGAAGCAGTACAAAGATGCAGAAACCACACGGTAAAGTTGGGCCTAAGACAAGGCTTGGCTTAAACAAACCACTCGGCGATTGAACGCGTGAATCACTCGGCTAGGTCTAACTTGGGGAATGGTACCCTTTGGATAGGCCGACTGCCAGTCACCGTGAGTCGGGGTGTGGGTACCTACCAAATAATTTAGCCGAGAAAATTCGCAAAAAGAAGAAGCTGGACGGAATGCGAAGATTTTCCAGAAACTGCTTCTATTAGACAAGACAGCTGCTAAAGCTGATAACAAAGGACATTACAAACGGCGGACGGCTACATTGCGAGCTAGGGCTCGGCGTCGGTTCAAAAGAAGAAATAAAGAAAAATCCCTATCTACAGTAGCTTGGGGATCAACGCCTCGATCAGGAGGTGGCGCACCGCCCATAGCTGCGGGTGCCCCTCTAGGAGGGCGTCGACCGCTTCCTCGGCGTGGTTTTCCGCCATCGCTTGGTGGAACTGCTGCCACATTGCTGCTAGGGCGGCGTCTGCAGCAGCGGCGGCGGCGTCCTCCGCCTCCTCGTCGATCTCCGGCTCATCCGCGTGATCGCCCAAGTAGACGATCACCTCGTCCCCCTCGAAATCGACGAGGGCGCCAGGCGGAAGCGGCTCGTCGATGAAGTCCAGGACCAGTGCCGGGGGTGGAAGAGCATCATCACCGCCGGAAGGAACATTGGAGTTGGAAGAGTTCGCCATGGCAGAAGGTGTTGGGGAACAAAAGAGGATAAAGTGCTAAGATCTGAAGGGGAACTCGGGATTACTACGCTAGCAACGAATCAAAATTCTACCGCGATCCACCCAGGACACCCTGCCAGTATAATGACCACAGATCGAAAACGAGTTACCTCTCGACGCGCTGTGTAGCGGAAGACGAGTCGATGAAGCCAGTTCATCGATCTGCACGTAGTCGTACGGAAGTAGTCGTTCACGGCGATCTCATCACCTCCTCCTCGCCGAGTACTCGCAGTCGATCGCCGTGTGCTCGCCGGTGATCGCCGAGTGATCTCCAACACACGATCTGGTCGGAGATGATCTCCGTGTGGTCGGCGAAGCTTGGCGAAGGTTGGTGAACCTCCTCGCTGGTCCACCACGTCCCACGAGGTGGGGCACGGCAGATCCCCACGCCGTGGCCGCCGCCGACGAGCTTTACGAGCTCGCTGAGATTCACGATCTTTCTGCGCAGCCCGCCTTCAAACGGACGCCCCGGCCACATCCGGACTCTGTTTTCGACGTTCTACCACTCGTTAGAAAGCTAACGAAATTATCTTCACAACGCATCTTGTCTCGCCTTGAAATTCCTTCTGGATCAACAGAAATTGATGAAACAAGATTGCATCCAGAATCTATCCGCAAGCAGATATCGTCTCCTTCTCAGGTTCGCATCGACTAGCGCCACAGGGTGTAGCGCCTCTACGGTATCCACACATACAGAGATTGGGATCGCCATACGGGATGTGCTAGCACCTCACCGCACGGACCTTGGGAGAGATGATGGCTAGGGTTTGGAGGAGAGGGAGAACTTGCACACTGGTCTGTATCGGCCTCTCCACCAACTCCCTTTATATAGCGCCCACTATTGGGCCGTCTACGCTAGAGGCCCAATTAGGTCTAGTTCCACATCATATGTAGTCCGCGCTATCCATAAGCCCGCATCATATGCGACTCATAATTTTCATTGGGTATATCCCAACAGCTCCCACTTGCACAATGAACAATTATGCAGTTACAATTCCCAACCCCCTTAAGTGTGTGACCCTGTAGGTTCATGTGCAAGTCGGCAGTAGACCCGGAATAGCTTTTCAGTCCACAGATCAACAGCGGCCCCTAGCAGAACGTATTGACCCCCGAATGCACAGAATGATCACATCGGCTGAACCTTTGATACTTGCAACATATACCGATACCTTTACCACGCGATACTAGTCAAGCTCAAGGCGAGATGCGCGCCACCCTTGTTAATAGCTCGACCATTTTACTCATCAATGTAATGGATACATGGAGATAATGTGATTCTCTAATCACATTGGCATGGCCTTGCACTTCCATATCCACCACACCGAGGGGCCCAGAGGTATCTCTCCAGTTATCTAGGAGGGGCAAATTCCATCTTGATCAATCACACCCTTGGCAATGTTTCGTGGCATACCCAGTAATCACCTTTATAACTACCCAGTTACGGAGTAGCGTTTGATGACACTAAAGCATACGAGTCCACATGCTGGGCATCCATGACGATCTCAGGTCTAAGGACCATATAGGTGTACCACTCGAGACTATACGCTGATAGCACTTTAAGAGATAACAATCTCAGAGCGTCTCGGAAGTGGGTCTGTCCAACTACCCATGTTCTCCAACATGTGTCCACATTATTGATTTGATATCTCCATATCTATGATCCGGGAACATAATCTTCAATCAATACATGTGCTGATGTTCGGATCATAACTGTTCAAATTATGATACGATCAGGGACCCGTTTAGAATAACATCATATAGTAAAAGAATTCCATGAACAAGTCGTACTCGTTGATCAATACCGATAATGTTATTCAAGGAACCTAGATAACAAATTATCCCTTATAAACATAGAAGTGACAGTGTCTTCTCCAAGACAGCCTGATCGGCTCATCACTATGTTTTATCCACACGCATGAGAATTTATAACCGAATATCCAATATCCAATATTAATCTATGCTGTTGTAACATTTGTCTAGGCTGAAACCTTGTCAGCTTCTGAACCCCCATTAAATAATGGTCTAGAAGTAGTGCACGATGTAACCATTACATGCCACCATTCCTAAAGGGCACATTCTTTATACTTCACAAGTATTTTAGAATGTTTCTTAACATCCAGTGACATTCACCCGGATTTGATTGATATTATCATATTTGGTGACATTTACCTTAATGCACAGGGCATAAAACCCCTTCTTTGGCAATTATTAAGCTCATCAAGTATCATATACCGAATCTTGCTATCCAATGCGACATACATAGAAACTAATTCCCGTTGAACCATTCAACACTATGTCAACATATAGATCTAATCCAATTAGCCTTTCCGATCTATCCCCATAGACCTTCATGCCAATATCATGGAATATTATTTTCGATCAACAATATGTCATACATATTTAAGATCAAGAAAATCAGTGCTCTCCCACTTGCCCTTGATGAACTAGCCAAATAATTTGACTTTCATCAAAACAAATGTACAACTCTGATATGCTTGTTTCAAAAACTCGCATTCTCTAGCGTTTTATGGATCATCAAAACTTGAGGCCGTGTCAAAACACATTCTCACTTAGGTTTCAATCAGAGAGAGCTGTTTTGATATCCATATTGCATATCAAATATGCAACAGTAGCTAGGTGAATTCGAACAACACTTAGTGGACCAATCAAGTTCAAAACTTAATTGTCGCACATAGCTCGTCATAAATCCAACTTTCAGAGTATAGGCCCATCACGCTTCAACATAAGTCTTAAGCTCATCATAGTCCGACAACAATTGTCTTCCCTATCATATATGTGACTAATGTGGCTTTAGGATAAATGCAGGGTTAGTTCTTCCATAAAACATACAACAACTTATACATAATATGGAAGTTTAGTAGGAACTAAAACACTTTTCAATGATCCCCGAAAAACTCCGAGTCATACCGTGCTCCCACTAAATATTTTAGAAGAAACGATTTCTCCAAAATAAACCATTCCGAGCAGCAAACACTTTGCAGCCCTCGCCCTTTTACTTGTGCAAACACTTTGTACCTCACAAAGAAACATTTATCTTAGTCGAGCGTGAGCTTGTCAGTCGTCAGACGTCTTACATGCCCCACATTCCAGACTTCGATAAAACAGTACGGAACACCTTCCGATCCATATCACATATGGTGGTTTCTTTTGTGACTAGATGGGGCCTTTCAAATAAGCACAATTATTTCTAAAGTGTACCATATCATGGATAATGTAACACAATGGCATCATAAGTCCTTCGGATCAATAACACACATCCATTCACTAATGGAGCATGCCCCTAAGCCAAATCAATCTCCCACTGAAAAGAACAGAAAATTGAATTTGCTTATGCCCGGAATATAATAACAATTATTTAATTCCGACTATTATCCTTCGGATTGGGTCATAAAGTATGTCAACGTCAAACGACTCAACTTTTACACCCTTGCCATTAATCCAGAATCCTATCTTGCGGTGTCAGGGTAGTGCCAATCTTCGACTTCATAAATCTAGATTAGTACTTCAGGTCCAAATCGACCTTTCCCTTCCACACATGATCAGGTCCAAATCGACCTTTCCCTTCCACACATGACTCGGCCTCCTTCACAAGTCGACCAGTCTTTCGAACCATCATCACATGATTAAAGCTGCTCTTGATGCTTTCCGATTCTAACATGCATCATATGCATCTCGGCCATTGATTTTCCCAAGCTTATTCATCAGAATGAAAAACAACTGAAAATCACATCAATAGCTAACCATTAGTTAAAGGGAAAATCATATTTTCCAGTGCCCAATGTAATCAATCATATTGATCACATATGACAGCTGACCAAATTTTCTTTTGCTAACCTACATGCAAACAATGACTTAGGGATCAAATCCTTTAGCCCTTGTCTGGTTCTCAAACATGCCCTCTAATCCACAATCATATGACAGACATCCATGATTTCATATTGCTATAAAAGCTCAAATTTCATGGTGGCAAGAAAGAGACAGTCATAACAAAGAAAATCATCATAGTGCTTCTAGTAAACACTTTCAATACAGATTGCATTTCAAGCTGGTTCATCAAGATACAACTCTTTAGAATAAACATTCCTTCTTAATAACTAGAGAACAATTCTCAAATTCGATATCAATCATCATGCATATATCAAGATTCTCTAATCAAAGATATAGCTCAAAAATAAACCATCAGGTATATCAACAAATATTAGACTATGTTTACGTGTGTACCTCCTTTAACAATTTAGCGAAGATACTCCCACTCAAATCACATTCCCTCTAATGACTCACGGTGGGACAAGATCCGTATTCACTGAAGCCCTAGTGAACAGAATGCTCACCGCTAGAACTTAGTGACATAGGTAGGCAAGCCAATCACATCGTATGTGACTCTTGTTTGTTGGGTGGCATATGTCGATGCTCAGCACCAACACTCGATGCCCCAAGGCCCAAAACTATTTTGATAGCCTTGATAAGTAAACCAACACTAGCGTGTGAAGTCTCACTTCACCCTATTGATCAAGGAAGCTAACGGCACCCAGCTGTCCGCTGAAACTACCAGTTAACGTACAAGACCTTTAGGTGCAGTTATTGGAAGGGCATCATACACTTAATATTACGAGGGAAATCTATTTTATGAAAGAATAGCAGGGCAGGAAAACCATCACAGAAAATCTAGTATTAAGCTGTGCACCGGTACGGCCCAAGATGCGGTGATCATTATCACCATGCGCCCATTCCTGTCCACCGAGCCATCTACTTGATTTTACTCAAGTATCACAAAATAATACGTAAGCCTCAGTAAGATCCCACACATGCATCATATACACGAGGGTCAAACTATTCACATACATCTACATAGAATCAAATTCTACCAAATAATGTGAACCCATAACAATTATGAAAAAGGTGTTGACGCGGAAAAGTGATTTCCGATGCCAACTACAGCCAAACTCCGGGGATCGGGCTTTGTGAGGGCGTGCCAGCCGATTTGACCTTTTGCAATCGGCAAGGTTTCCGATAGGCAAGTTGCCAGCGAAGCAATGACGATTTACCGATAGCTTGGAAGATAATACGATGATCGGCTTAACGATGAGACGTTGAGCCAATAGAGCAGACAAGCCGCCGGCGAAGCAATGAGCGCTTTACCGATAGCTTGGAAGATAATCCGATGATCGGCTTAACGATGAGACGTCGAGCCGATAGAATGGGGTGAAACCTAACACCTCCGGTGGACGGCGATGCGCAGCAATGCCACCGAGAGATAGTATTCCGGGCGAAACCTAACTCCTCCTGGCGGACGACGATGCGCAGCAATGCCGCCAAGAGATAGTATTCCGATACCGACGGCGAGGAGATCGGACTGAACCAAGGCAGTCCCTACCGAGGGAGTTGACGGCGAGAAGATCGATCTTAGTCGAGACAGTAGACGCCGGCATGATGTACTTTGAAAACCGATACGAGCGGATCGATCGGATTCATAGCACAAGGGTAAAAGGTAGACGAAATAGTAGAAGTATTATTGATTGATTGAAGAGAGGTCCCTTACATGCCGCACCGCGGCTCTTATTTATACTGACGACGTATCGGCTAATCCGATAACTCGACATGGACTCTATCTCGTAGTTACCTAAAATAAACCGACTAAACTTAACATGTAAGACGCGGATACAAACTGACTCAAAATATATCTAAAAATATAAAAGCATCTTAATATGAAAAGCTAGCCGATGTGCTCTACGTGATGGCTCCATAATTTCCTTTCATGGATAATCACGTATAGCCTTTCCTGGCTTGGTCTTCATCACGTGATAGGCTTGATCTGTAAAGCCGATTGTGAATCATTGATATCCATGTATACGTAGCTTGATCGGCCATGCAACTTCCATATGAGCAGCCTGTTCACGTACTTCTCCTTCATAATTTTCCAAAGCATCTCGATCAGGTGCACCTTCCAAATGTGATTATCTCCCTTAATTAATTCAATCAGCCACCATGATCGGCTAATTAACTTGATCAACCGGCCATTAATCTTCCATATACGTATGCACGTATACAAGCCGATCAATGTCTTGCTTGACCATTAACACACATACAGAAGCTGATTGTATCATAGCCATACTTGATCATATGAACCATATATCTCCTTTGGTCAGCTATCTAATCCTTTTGCGCATATATGCATGCATAAAAGCTGATCATGATCTTTTCCAAATATTATCCGATCAACCAATAATGATGCCCGAGTATATGCCGATCTAGCTTCTTTTTTGGCCAAATATGCTGTTTTTACCCCTTTTTAGTTAGTAAAATAACCGTATTTTTGTGCCAAATTTGGGTGTCAACAAAAAGCACATAAATAATTTATTTGGTGGAAACAATTTTCCATAGTGAATCATATACACAATATTTTCCCCATGAAATATTCCAACAGATTAATCACATTAACCCGCTCCGGATCAATCACATTGACCCATTGAATATTCCATTAAGCACGTCAACCTACTAACATATTAGTCAGCAGGGTTTGAGTTGTGAATCATATTCACAATCTTACACGTTACAGTTCGATTGAATTAATCGTATTAATCCAATACTGAGCTACTCATTAGCCCAACGGCCCCAACCAACCGCCGAGGCACCATGGCAGTAGGAGAAGCATACCAGACAACCAGTGCTTGAGGTGGCTGGCGCCGGCGTTATCCTCCAACTCCAAGAGCCGACGATGGCGTGGCTATACCGCTGCTCGGGATCCTAATCCTAGCATGCGGTGGGGCTCTCCGACCAGCTCTCCGACCACCTCAAGTTCCTCTGAGCAGTCCGAGCGGCACCGAGCAGCGCCGAGCAGCCTGCGAACGGCAGTCCTGAGCAGTCGGCGAGCAGTCGGCGAGCAGTCCTAAGCAGTCGGCGAGCAGACCTAAGCAGCGTCGAGCAGTGCCGACCAGTGCCGTGTACTGCCGAGCAGCGCCGAGCACTGCCGAGTAGCAAAGGCGCTGATCCAATCAGCGGCATCTCGGCGACATGGGATCAAGCCATATACAGGACCCATACATCATATGCGTAGGCCCACGAACAACAGACATTACCAAGATCATATCCGGTAGCAACGGCGACCAACATTTAGCCGCTCATTGTGATCGAGAACATTGTTAACACGCACAACAATTGAACGGCAAACATGACTCATCGACCATCTAACCGATCAAATCGGCTAGAACACCAGCTAATCATGATGACTTCCTGCAATCTAGACTCAGAACGCGCACCCCCGCATGCAACCGCATAGCCCATAGGCCGGTGCTGGTGCGCATGCATGGCCTTGCTAAACACATGCGCACGTTTCTTAATTGATCCCATCAATCAAGTTGAGTGCCATGGCTCAGTTAATCACAATCTGCATGCTCCGTGTACACGATGGCCATGATGGACCTCATCAATCACCGTGAGACACACAGCGATGCAAATTGATCTCTGACGGCGTGCTCACCGCTCAACCACTGCGGATCACACCCCTAGTCAGATTTCTATCCTGCTAGCCTATCGGCCGAGCTCAGTTCGATTGAGCACTGAACGCAGCAAGGATCAACACACGGGGATTACGCAGGTTCGGACCCCCTTGCGGGTAATAGTCCTACTCCTGCTGAGCCTTAGCTCTCTTCTTGGTGTGGTTGAATGGAATGTGGTTACAGTACGCTGTGAAAGTTTCGAACCCCCTCTCCCTTCTCTCTCCGCTCCTTTTATACAAGCCTCGAACTGGCGGAGAGAGCCGAGGGGGTAGGCAGCACAGTACTTCCAGTACACTCGATATGACACAAGGACACGACAGGAGAGACGAAACGTGCCGCTGCCGAGCGGCGCCGCCCACGCGCGGTTCGCAAGTGGCCCCTGACCCGAGCGAACACACCGGTGACAGGACGGGCGGGCCCCAGCTTGCGCCGCCTGACGCGGGCGGCTGGTCTGATGATGGCCAACTCTCTCTCTGCCGGTCAATTCCTTCTGCGCCATAGTGACAGCCGCTCAGACCTGCAGGGGTCACTGTAGCGGTAATCATGTCTTTAGCTGTCTATCCGAGCGTGATGTCGCATTAAATGCGCTCGTCCTTCGCAGCAGGGGGAGCCTTCGACCAGAAGACTCCTTCCGGATCACTCCCTGCCACACGGGCCCCGCCTGACAGGTGGGACCCTCGCCTGATCTTCAGAGGGGGCTCGCCCACGCACCCGCCTGGCGCGTGGGGCCCTCGCCCGACCCTCAGAGGGGGCTCGCCCACGCACCCGCCTGGCGCGTGGGGCCCGCCTGATACGCCGTGGGGCTCGCTCACGCGCTGGGGTCTGATAGCCCACCTGACGTGTGGGGCCCTCGCCCGGCGCCCTGAGGGGCTCGCCCGCGCGCTGGGGCCTTGCTCGCCTGCCTAACGCGTGGGACCCGCCTTGATGCGCAGTGGGGCTCGCCCACACGCTGGGGTCTGGTAGCCCACCTGACGTGTGGGGCCCTCGCCCGGCGCCCTGAGGGGCTCGCCCGTGCGCTGGGGCCTTGCTTGCCCGCCTGACGCGTGGGGCCCGCCTTGTCTTCTCAGGACTCTTTGTACCCCGGTATTTATTACACCGACAATCTCGATGATACATTATCACGTTGATCATATCAACGGACCATGTGGATGCACATCTCATGGCACGCTTGATCTCATCAAGCACACCGAACAATAAATCAATCTAGTAATCTGACGTGATTAATATCATTAATCAAATCACAATTAGCGTGACTAATTAATTAACACCTCTTGGGCATTAGTTTTTCCTTAATTGATCATATCAACGAGGAAGCCTAGACTGACCAATAGGTACCATGGTTGATCTCATCAACTGAATTCCAGATGAATCTCTATTAATCAAGTGGATTCCCCTGAACCGATTCAATCGGCTACACGAAGAACGGTAATAGATCACATCTATACCCCGCATATCACATATGCGACCGATCCAGATCAAGAACTAAACAGGATGGCTCTGATACCACTGAAGAGGGACGCGGGATTGCTACGCTAGCAACGAATCAAAATTCTACCGCGATCCACCCAGGACACCCTGCAAGTGACCACATATCGAAAACGAGTTACCTCTCGACGCGCTGTGCAGCGGAAGACGAGTCGATGAAGCCGGTTCACCGATCTGCACGTAGTCGTACGGAAGTAGTCGTTCACGGCGATCTCATCGCCTCCTCCTCGCCGAGTACTCGCAGTCGATCGCCGCGTGCTCACCGGTGATCGCCGAGTGATCTCCAACACACGATCTGGTCGGAGATGATCTCCGCGTGGTCGCCGAAGCTTGGCGAAGGTTGGTGAAGCTCCTCGCTGGTCCACCACATCCCACGAGGTGGGGCACGGCAGATCCCCACGCCGCGGCAGCCGCCGACGAGCTTTACGAGCTCGCCGAGATTCACGATCTTTCTGCGCAGCCCGCCTTCAAACGGACGCCCCGGCCACATCTGGACTCCGTTTTCGATGTTCCACCACTCGTTAGAAAGCTAACGAAATTATCTTTCCAACGCATCTAGTCTTACCCTGAAATTCCTTCTGGATCAACAGGAATTGATGAAACAAGATCGCATCCAGAATCTGTCCGCAAGCAGATTTCGTCTCCTTCTCAGGTTCGCATCGACTAGCGCCACAGGGTGTAGCGCCTCTACGGTATCCACACATACAGAGATTGGGATCGCCATACGGGGTGTGCTAGCGCCTCACCGCACGGACCATGAGAGAGATGACGGCTAGGGTTTGGAGGAGAGGGAGAACTTGCACACTGGTCTGTATCGGCCTCTCCACCACCTCCCTTTATATAGCGCCCACTATTGGGCCCTCTACGCTAGAGGCCCAATTTGGTCCAGGTCCACATCATATGTAGTCCGCGCTATCCATAAGCCCGCATCATATGCGACTCATAATTTTCATTGGGCATATCCCAACAAGATCTACAGAAAGCGGGTGAAAACTGCGGTGAGAAGCCCCGGATCTTTTATAGGCGGAGGGGAGGCAAAAGGTTGCCTTTGTTTCGGCTTCTCGACGTGTGAATAGTTCGGTGTCGAATCGACTTCCGTAATGATGAGGCGCGTTAATGACAAGTGCGGTTCAGGATGTCATGCAACTGTTTAAAGGACCGATCAAAGAGGCGCACATTTTCGCTACAAGCGGGGAACGGCGTTTCGGCTTCCGCAAATAAAGGTACATCCCATTGTGGGCCGCCAGCCGTACGCCGTGCTAAACGGGTATGGGTACCGCTAAATCAGAATTTTTAGCCCAAGATTTGGTACGCCCTATGGGGCCGCCAGCTGTATACCACTACAGTCGGATACATGTGCCACGCGGCTAGCCTGAACTTGGAGCTTGGTACACCTCATGTTAGGTCGACTGCCGATCACCGTGCTAAAGCGGGATACGGGTACCAAAAGCTTCAAAATCAACCTCTCATGATATGCCTTACATAAGGCCGACCGCTGATAACCGTGAAGAAAAAACGGAATCAGATATCATGAATTGAGCGTGTATAAGGGTTTTGATGGTACGCTCTAAAAGAGCCACCAGCTATACACCGCGACCGACGGGTACAGGTACCACTTGACTGAATCTAGCTGAGACATGGTATGCTCTAAAAAAAGAGTCTCCGGCTATATACTGCATAAGACGGATACAGATGCCACTCGCCCAAAACATAGTTTGGGACATGGTACGCCTCATGATGGGCCGACTGCCGGTCACCGCGTCAAGCGGGACTTGGGTACCTACCAAACCAATCAATTTTTTCCTTGTGGTATGCCCCATGATTGGGCCGACTGCTGGTTACCGCATGACGGAGCCTGATACCATGAGTTGATTCTGGATTAAAGGTTTCGAGGGTGCGCTCTAAAAAGAACTGCCAGCTGTACACCGCGATAGACAGGTACAGGTACCACTCGGGCAAGCCTCATCCAAACAAGGGTACGCCCCATGATGGGCCGGCTGCCAGTACTCCGATAAATTGGGCTGGGTACCGCTCAAAAATTCCAACAAATGAAACTCTACTGAGTCCTTCACATTCTCTTTGCATGCAATGGAGTACTCGGCGTGAAGAAGAAACCAGTCGGAAAGCTGCATCAAGAGCTGAAAGCACATGGCATAGAGCATGCTCGGCTAGGAGGCAACCAGAAAAGCAGCAACTCGAACTGTGAAGCACTCAGGGGCTACTGTGGAGTACATGGACCCCAGGTATCTGCATGGCGGGCCGCGAGGAACACCCAATAGGGGGTGGGCCGAGCCAGCTATGCCTGACAGGCTAGCTGGGCCGTCCGTATGGGGGTAGGCCCAGTCGACTATGCTAAGGAGGAAGCCGCCCGAGCGGGTAGATGTCTTGGGCGCCAAGCAATAGATAAAGATGGAAGTCTATCCCGAATAGGGAAGACGTGTTTTTAAGCCCAGAAATAGATATATTTGGTAAGGCGGGCTAGGGATAGAATCCGCCACCCTGTAATCTATTCGGATTCAACCTTGTAACCGACTAGGGTTTGGTTCTGTAACCCTACCCCTCTCCACTATATAAAGGCGGGCAGGGGTCCCTAGATCGGCATCTCATATCCCCCTACATCGATCATACGATCATCAACATAATCCCAGCGCACAGGACTAGGGTATTACCTCCACTGCGAGGGCCTAAACCTGTATAATCCCCTGTTTTGTGGTACCATCGATGGAGTGGCCACTCCGGATGTGGCGCGTCCGCATGCGCCTGCTTGGCCTCGAGGAGGTACTCGTCCAACCAGAACCTGTCGGCGGCGGAGAGCGGAGCGGAGGGGAGGAAGAAGGAGAGGAGCGGGAGTGACTTGAGAGACAGCTACGAGAGCCACCGCACCGGTAGAGAAGCAGAGGAGGGCGCCGCCGCCCAATTCCAAGGAAGGAGACGCTGGAGAAAGGGGGAGGCTGCCGCCGCGCCGCATCGATATGGATATGGGGAGGGTCATGCGCCGCCCCGCTGCAAAGGAGGGGTGCCACCGTGTCGGACGGAGGTGGGGGGCGCCGCCGCGTCAGCTTGAGGAAGGAGGGCCGTCGCGTCGATCTCAGGAAGAGGAGGCCGCCGCCCCGAGCTGAGGAAGGGGGAGGCCACCACTGCATGGGCGCCGTCGCGCCGTGGTAGAGGGATGCCAGGCACTACCGACCCGGCCCGTGCCACAGGAGGGGCGCCGCCAGCCACCGCGTGGTGGGGACTGGGGAGGAGATGCCGAGCTGAAGGGAGGAGGAGGGCGACAAGTATGGCAGGCTGGCGGCGAATGAATTCCATAATTAATGTGGCCATTAAATGAAAATGGATCCTATTTGGTGTAATCGGGTTTCAGATGAAAAAAGTCTGTTTAGTAGCACGATTTGCAAAGTGGATCGGAGGGTCACGAAGTGGGGAGCCTGGACCTTGGGGAGTCCCTGTTATTTTTACTGTATATATGTATTTGTTCATGAAGATAAAGTAATTGATCCATCTTTTCATTCATATGTATTAATTAAGTATTCCTTTGGAAAGAAGAATATAACAGTAGGGAAGGTCCTATGTTTAGCTTTTTCTAACATATATCCTTCCGTAGAACTTTGGTTCGAGAAAATCTTGCAGATTGGAATATGTTACAAGACCGTCTTCAAAACATTTACCTAAGCCAAGAAAAAGATGTATTCCTTTGGAAGCTTCACAAGAATGGCCATTTATAGTTCAACTATATGTATCAAGCTTTGATTAATCAATCTGTTCACATCTCTAATAAGGTCCTCTAAAAAATAAATTTTTTCTTTGGTATTTAGAGAAAGGAGTTATTTTAACAAAGGATAACCTAGACGTCGGTGGAAAGGTAGTCAAAAATGTTGTTTTTGTAATAGTAACAAAACTATACAACATTTATTTTTTGATTGCCATTTCTCTATGAGAACGTATCCTGTGCAAACGGCCTTCCCGTGCAAACGCCGTGCAAACCAACTAGCAAAAGTCATGAAAAATTCTGAAAAAAATCATACACGTACTTCAAGTCATACTCCACCTATATATAAAATTTCAAGTTCAAATTCGTTATATTTAAAGCACAGCAAAAAAGAGAAAATTCTGATAGATTTATACTAAAAAATCTGTCAGAATTTTCTCTTTTTTGTTACTGCTAAAATATAGCGAATTTAAACTTGAAATTTTATATATAGGTGGAGTATGACTTGAAGTACGTGTATGATTTTTTTTAGAATTTTTCATGACTTTTGCTAGTTGGTTTGCACGGCGTTTGCACGGGAAGACCGTTTGCACAGGATACGTTCTCATAGAGAAATGGCAATCAAAAAATAAATGTTGTATAGTTTTGTTACTATTACAAAAACAACATTTTTGACTACCTTTCCACCGACGTCTAGGTTATCCTTTGTTAAAATAACTCCTTTCTCTAAATACCAAAGAAAAAATTTATTTTTTAGAGGACCTTATTAGAGATGTGAACAGATTGATTAATCAAAGCTTGATACATATAGTTGAACTATAAATGGCCATTCTTGTGAAGCTTCCAAAGGAATACATCTTTTTCTTGGCTTAGGTAAATGTTTTGAAGACGGTCTTGTAACATATTCCAATCTGCAAGATTTTCTCGAACCAAAGTTCTACGGAAGGATATATGTTAGAAAAAGCTAAACATAGGACCTTCCCTACTGTTATATTCTTCTTTCCAAAGGAATACTTAATTAATACATATGAATGAAAAGATGGATCAATTACTTTATCTTCATGAACAAATACATATATATAGTAAAAATAACAGGGACTCCCCAATGTCCAGGCTCCCCACTTCGTGACCCTCCGATCCACTTTGCAAATCGTGCTACTAAACAGGATTTTCTAATCTAAAACCCGATTACACCAGACAGGATCCGTTTTCATTTAATGGCCGCGTTAATTACGAATTAGCCTGCCATACCCATCGCCCTCCTCCTCCCTCCAGCTCGGCATCTCCTCCCCAGTCGGCCAGTCCCCACCACGCGGCGGCTGGCAGCCCCCTTCCAACACGGCGCGACGGCGCCCATGCAGCGGCGGCCTCCTCTTCCTCAGATCGACGCGACGACCCTCCTTCCTCGATCCGACGTGGCGGCGTCCCCCACCGCCGGCAAGCACGGTGGCGCCCCTCCTTTGCAGTGGGGCAGCGCATGACCCTCTCCAAATCCAGATCGGCGCGGCTTGGCGGCGGCCTCCCCCTTTCTCCAGCGTCTCCTTCCTCAGAATTGTGCAGCGGCGCCCTCCTCTGCCACTGCCCAGATCTGGAGAATGGGGACGCCTGGCGCCCCAAGTGGAAGCGCTGCCGCGCGCCTGAGGTAGGGGATGCCACGAGCCGCCGTGCGAGGCAAAGGAGAGCCTGGGCCGGGCGCCGCTGACCCGCAGCGCGGGAGGAGATGGGAAGCGCCGCTGGCCACCGTGTGGGAGATCCCTGGCCGCCGACCACCGCGGGTGCTGTGCCAAGGTAATCCGATCCCTGTCAGCCGCATTCATCTTAGCGGGGCGAAGAAATCCATGTCTTGAGTCCACGGGAGGAGAAAGTGGCCTTGAGGTCAGAGTAGAATAGTGCTTCATCGGAGGCGGATTGGAGGTCTGAGACAGTTGGAGAGGATGGATCTTGATTCTTCGGTGCTGCCGTTGGCTTCAAGCTAGGAGGCGATCGCGGTGGCATGGATCGAGCTCCACTTGAACCATCGAGCCTGGGTGACCGCCTCGTAGAACTGGAGCTAGATTTCTGTGAATTAGACACTGGTATCGTGAGCAAGATCATCAAATTATGCAGAGAAAGTTTGCTGTTCTTGGTATAATTAGGCCCGTAGATCGCAAAGTTTGCTAATCAATAGGAACAGGCCTCAGCCGATGAGGTACGAGTATGTTTTTTTTTGTGTGTGTTGTTCTCGTAAGCCTGATATGATGTATTGTATATATCGCTTAATTAAAAAGTTCATGTTTGTTCATGGCTGCAAACCTTAATTTGTCTCATAGAGAAAGCATGCCAATATGTGGTCCATATAATTTTTCGTACTCTGAATTTTCACCGTATGATGTCACCCAACTCGATATATGAGGGTACATACCCAAGTAATTATCATATCCAGTGAAATTCACACCGCATAATTCAAAACGTATCTAGTGATTCTCAAACCCAAAAATGAGTATGTACGTACTCTCATACCCTTCGATGTATAATTATACGATATGATACTTCCAAACAAAAAAAGTACATACATCGGATATCTAAAAATTGTGTATATTTACATACTGATGCTTTCAAAAAAAAAATTCACATACCTATATACTTGGATGCTTTAAAAATAATGAGTATGTACATGTACTCTCAGACGCTTCGATGTATAATTATACAATTGGATAGTTCCAAATAAAAAAATGAGTATATGCATTGGATACCTAAAAATAATGTATAATTATACACATGGATGCTCCCAGAAAAAAAAATGAGTAATGCGCTTAATAGAGTATATACTCTCGAACACTTTGTTTTTATAACATACCCATGCATTCATGTTTCCAAATAAAAGTTACGGGTATATACGTAGAAAAAATACGAGTATGTACTCTCGGACAATTCCTTTTTATAACATACCCACGGATTCATGTTTCCAAATAAAAGTTATAGGTATATACGTTGAAATGTTTTTAATGTATAATTTTTTAGTACGTAATACATGAATGGCAATTAACGTGTGCATACATAGCAATTAAACCTATTAACGTGTACATGCATAGCAATTAAAGCTAATTCAAATGTTTGAATGTTTGTTTCCATATCAAGAGTGCTAACGGGTATACCCATTATCTTTGCTATTCTGCTATTCAAATGGAGTGCACGGATCTTAACACAATCCAATGGAAATATATAAGACAGGGAGCCCAGGCCCCGGGGAGTCCCAATTCCGCTTCCTATATATATATATATATGACATTAATCAATTTCAACTCTAACATTTAATCAACTTTACTCATATAAACTTATATTTGTACTTTACCCTTTCATCAATACATATTTATTAATAACATATGATATCATGTTATATTATATTTAATATAATTATTCTTTTCGAGTGCCCATGGGTATCCATGGGTGTAAAAATAAACCCGAACCCATACCTGAAACCCGAAACACGAAAACCATACCCAAACCCGAACCCGAAACATTTCATGGGTATAAATCCACGCCCATACTCGAACCCATGGGTAAAACTACCACCCCTAGGCACCTGATTTATGAATAGTGTGTCAAATTATACATTTCCCATGTAAATATCATCACTACAACATACAAACATGGATATTTCTACGATTTTTGAATTAGAAATTCCATTAATCTTATGCCTGTTAAAGGGGATTTTGAATGTATGATGTTAATAAATATCGAATATCGGCATTAGGGGGAGAAATGCCCATATAATTAAATGCATTGAGATTTTCTCTTAAAAAAGTATCAAAGAAATGATCTTTATAATTAAAATATTTGCGCATTGGCTATACTAAACAAAAGTTTAGTTGATGCTCATGTCATGTGGAAACGAGGAGTTTGACAAAAAAAAATTCGAGTTACCATTTACTATGGAAATATTGTGTTGCATTTTATATATTCTCAATGGACAACGTTTACTATAGTATAAATGGATCGCTAAGAGCGGAATAACCCAGGATAATAGTATTTCCGTCTTTGCAAAATTTGACTTGTTAGTCAATGATATAAATATACAGGTACGCCTGCGTTTTTAGATCCAATACTTCGTCAATATAATACTCCTTAAGAGATGATCATCATGAAAATGACAATTCCAGCTTGGCAATGTGCACATATTATAATGCTGGAAATATGAAACAACCATAAATCTTCGTTTGGCAAATGACGAAATTTTGGTTAATTATTGAGATATCCTTATAAATTAGGATATTGAGAAATATGAGAAAAGATTGTCAACAAATTACCTCTAAAGTTGCTAAAGTACAGATCTAAAATTAAAAGTCCACGGCATACGGCACATGAAGTATGCATATCGGATCTTGAGAAAGCAACTGAGGTTGAACCATATGATAGCTGTAAGTCTTAGAATTAATAAGACTTAATGGGTCATTACACAAATAATGTGGTGATAGAGGCTATGGTTCAAATGTCTCTTTAAGAGATTATTATTCTCATATGTAAAGTGTTCCATTATAAATCAAATTTGGCACCTAACATGAAAAAATGTACATTAAATGGATTTGACAAATCCTTAATGATATCCTTAATGGATTCACAGTTTCTTGTAACAAGAAACAAAATATTGCGATACAAATTTGTATGAGACTCATACACTTGTACTTTCATCAAAGAAGAAGAATACCTTCCTAAATGTGATGACATCTTTCTTGGAAAAAGAATGTTTTATGAAAGAATGTTACTTTTAAAATAAAGTATTGTTTTGAAAAGATATTTCCTAGAAAGGAAAATATTTACCAGTCAAAATACACCAATTATCTATATAAGTTGGATGATGACCCATCATGACCCGATGGAATAAAATGAGGATTTTGAATTTAGCCACCTAAGCATATGTGATGTAGTGTGCATCTTCTACAAAGAATAAAGAGTAGCTATATCCTCTAGTACCTTATTGGTATTTTGCAAATTGGTGTAATTAGTGAAAACTGGTGTTAATATATTTCCCACTGCTGGCCTTTGCCTTGCGTGGCACGGATAGCTGAATTGGTGGAGATTTCATGTACCAATGAAACAAAACGTTAAAACCCAGTATATGTTTCGCTTGATGTGCATCAAAGGAAAACAACCTGAATCAATTTTCATCTAGGATTAACAAAAGGGGCCAAAAGAATGTGACCTAATTGTATTTGATCTAGCTAAAACTAATTGCATGGATACACAATAATTTTTTAAAAAAATTTCATCTGCAGCAAATAAATGGACGCACTCCATCACGGTATACAACACAATGTCGAAGAAATTAGTGATGCATATGAGATGTTGTTGGCCTCAAGAACAGCCAATACACAAAAGATAAAAACAAAATCGGTTTTCTAACTTGTAGTGAACAAAACCTAAGCCTAATTGATACCTGAATGGCAATCTGAGCCATGACGAACAGGCAAATAAGACATCTGGCTGGCTAGGAGAGGTCCACTGAGCTTCTATGCCCGACACTGGGCATGAGGTACAAACACCTGAGTAAAATATATTTTTACTTTGATGCATCCACTTAGATCTAGAAAAGGCAGAAGCGCAAAATCTAAATAAGAGAACCTAGTTAAGGGCCTCATTTGACTTCAGCTAAACACAATAAAGCATTTCTACCAAGATCAGCATTTATACTAAAGAATAGAAGAGCGGGTGACATAATAATATTGCATAAGACGTGAGGCAAAAACATTGTTTTTTTTCTATCTGAACATATCAAATTTATACTAAGGGATGAATTTTAAAACCATTTTGTGTGCAAAATATAATAGGGATGAGAAACCAAGAAGAGGATGAGGAAAAGGAGGCTGACCAGGGGAAGAAGTGAGCTAAACGACGACGGTTGGTGAGGCAGACCAAAAGGGGAAGGGAGGAGCAAGTGGAGATGGAGACGGAGACGGAGACGGAGACAATGGGGAAAGGGCGGATCTGATGATGGTGTCCTCATCTCCGGTGCGTGCTGGTGGAGCCCTTGAAGAAATCTGGAAGGATTTGACAGTAGCTTACCAATCAGAATGTTGTGTGCACGGACTAAGGCGGCGACGTCAGGGGGGAGGATGGAGGCGGCCGCGGAGTCACGCCGGGGCGGCGCTGGCGCGGAGTCGTGGCGGTGCACGGTGTGGGCGCGGTGGAGCGAGGCCGGGGTGGCGCGGGCGCAGAGGAGGTTGGCTCACGCCGGGGCGGCGCGAGTGCGGCGGATGTCGGCGCCGGGTGAGGGAGAGGGAGGGGGACGCCGGGGCGTTGGGCAGGCGGGAAGGGGAGGCGGCGGGGAATGGAGGGGAGGTGGCCTTGGGTGAGGGAGAGATGGGGGCGGCGGCGTGGCGCGGGCGCGGCGGAGGAGGAGGACGGCGAGTGGGGTAGAGGGAGGGGGCGGCGGCGGGGGCAACGGGAGTGAGGGAGGTGCGGCGGAGGGGGAGTGGGGGGCGTCGGCTTGGGTGAGGGAGAGGGAGTGGGACGAGGGAAACCTAGAGGCGGCGGCTTTGCGGGGTGGGGATCATGGGAGGCGGGAGCCAGGGAAAACTAGAGGCGACGGCTTGTAGATCGAACGGTGCGCAGAGGCTAGTGTTTGTTGGATGGTCCGGATTGAAAGTTTCGAACTACCACCACCACAAGGTGCTTTATAATAGTTGAGATGAAAGGGGTCACACAAAGGCAATATAATAGGATATATTGCTCCGCACACACTCTGGGAGAGTGATGAAGTAGATGGTTATAAATGAAGTCATGTGAATTATCTATTAGAGATTTATTAACTAAGTTCTTATTTGGAATAAGATGACTTCATATTGCAGAGTTAAGGGGGAGAAAACTTCTAAACTATAACCCATTGGATTATCTTGGAGATCATATATTGTATTCTTTTCCCTTAATGAAGCTTTTCCTTTAAATATTTTCTCATGGCAAGGTTTTAATGAGGCAATATCGCAATACAAGTATTCATATGCGGTGTATTTTTTTCTCCATCCATTTTGTCTCAATGGGTACTTGGAGGAGTTTTTAATGAGGCACATGCATATAAGTTATTTACTAAAGGGTAGTATATGCAATGTACTCTTTTTCTCCGTTCATTTTTTCCATGAGGTTTTTGGAAGGAGTTATAACGATACATATGCATCAGGAAGTTTAGGCTTCACGAGGAAGTTTCTAAACCCTTATTTATGATCTTGAGGATCATAAATTGCCCTCTTTTTTCTTCATTAATCTTCTTGAGAAGTTTCTTATATGAAGATTTTATCGATGCAATATAAATACATTGCTTTATACATTGTAAAGTGTAACATCCCAAATTTTCAAAACCAAATTTGGCACGTTAATAATTTCATTAAAATGCATAATTGAAATATTAAACTATTTGAGTGTTGAAAAACATCATGGCATCATCATCGCATGTAACCTTTTTGAAATGGTTTGGGTCATTAGTTTTAAAGTAAAAACCTTGGTCATGGTTGTCAGTTATTTATCGGTATTTAAAATAAACATTGTCAAACTTTTGAAAGAATAAAAGAGAAAAACAATATTAGAAAATAAAAATCACTTCTCCTTATCCCTGTGGGCCGAGCCTTCCCCAGCCCACATCTTCCATTCCCGCCACTTCTCCCTCGCGCGTGGGCCGGCCCACCTCCTCCGGTCCAGGTTGCGCCGAGCCAGCCGCGTGCCCTCCTTGGGTCCGTCACTAACAGTCGGGTCCCGCCGCCGTGGGTCCGGGCTGTCAGGTGTTTCTTCCCCCTCTGCTCTCTTCCCCGAGCCGCCCTTTCTCCGGATTCTCTCTGTCTCTCTCCCACTTCCCTCTCTCTTGCTCTCTTCCCCGTCCCCTACTCGTCGTCTTGCTCGCGCACCCTTGACCTCTGCCGCGCCCGTTATCTCCGCCTGCGCCCGGCCCCGCGCTTGCCTAGCCGACCGCCTCTGCTCCACGCACGCTCGTCGCTGCTCCGCCATAACTCCCTCGCCGCGCCGTCTCCTAGCTTATTAATCCTCCGCCTACCCTCCACCCACGTCGCCCGTACGCTTGGCGCCACCTATTCCCCCGGAGACCATGCCCTTGACCTCTGCGGCGCAATCCCCTCAACGTCCAGTGCATCTCTGCGGCGTCGTCGCCTCGCCGCCGCTATTGCTCAACAGCGGATGTCTTTCGCTGCCTAGGCGTTCATGGCGGTGGGTGAGCGAAGCCGTGCCCTCTCCTCGCCTATAAAACCGGCCCTGTGCCCTCCGATGCCACCTTGCCTAGCGTCGTGTCGTGCCCGATTCTTCTCCTTGGTGAGCTCGCCCTCCTTACCCTCTCCTCCGTCGCCCAGCTACTCGCTCCCTCACCATCTCCCATCTCCGCTGGTGTCGCCAGGAAGCCCGCGCCGCCGCCAGAGTTGGAGACGCCGCCGCCGCCGAAGGCTCCCCTGTTCGCCACCGCATCTCACCGTCGCGCCACCTCTGGGGTGAGTCTCAGTCACCGCCGAGACCATCATTGGCATCGCCGTCGCTCCCTCTTCCTCTCCCCGCGCGGAATCGGCCGCCGGTGGCCGGTCTCGCCCTACCCCTTGCTCGTGGCCGCCTCGGCCCGAGGAGGAAGACGATGGGGGAATGGGGAGGAAGTCCCGATTCGGCCCCGGCCCGTGGGCCTCGCCCCGTTCTGGGCCTACCGGCTTAGCCGGATTTGTTCTTTTCATTTTCGAAACCGAATTTAACAGGTTCTAGCAGAAAAGATTTTGCAGTATATACCAAATGTCATTTCAAAATTCTGTAAAAATTCTGAAAAGTACCCTGCAGCAAGATGGATTTTCTAAAAATACTAAATCAATTCTGCACCCATGTAACTACTGCATTTCTATTAGTTCAAGTGCTTAGCTTCCATTATTTCATGTGCATACAAAATAAATTAACATCATTCTCTTTAAATAAAATGCATAAAAACATTTTATGCCTGATGTACTGTTATTTTCATTTGTATGTTTGGATCGTGCTCGAGTAGGAGGCCAAGGTGTTGTAGACCCGTCCGACGTCGCTGGTTGTTCCTACCCGTCGTCCGACCAAGGTAAGTCCCGTTGACCATATTGTGAGCCATGTTGCTAGCTTTAAAAACGATTTATGAGATATTGAGAACTTGCATGCTAAATTAAAAAGTAAAAGCGTCGTATTTACTAGTTATTAGTTATGCAACCTAGATAATCGTGGTAAGACTAGTGATAGGCTTAACCATAAGGACTTACAATAAATCTTGTGTATATAATTACATTCCCTTGATGTTAGTAAAAATGCCTAAAAATGATTTTTATCGCGATGACATTATAACTCTTGTGTGTGAAAATAAATGTCGTGAAAGGAATGGTTTGAGAAAGGTTTCAAGAAACAGGTTGAGAAAGTATGCGCATTGAGGGCAATGCCATGGGTTGGAAAAAATGATTTTACTCTCTCCCCTAAAATACTTCCGACTAGGGAGAGACTTTTGCCGGTCCGGTGCGAGAAGGCACCATTTTGAGAAATCGGGGCTAAAATATCGTCTCTCTTCTAGTTTAAGGACTGTTCATCCTATGATCCTACGAACTGAGCCATACAGTACGACCTCGAGTCCTGTAATGGGACGGGCCTAGTTGTTAGCCGAAAAACCCTGACGGAGACTCCCGGCGGTCGCCGTTAGTGTTTGAATATATATATATATATATATATATATATATATATATATATATATATATATATATATATATATATATATATATATATATATATATATATATATATATATATATATATATATATATATATATATATATATATATATATATATATATATATATATATATATATATATATATATATATATATATATATATATATATATATATATATATATATATATATATATATATATATATATATATATATATATATATATATATATATATATATATATATATATATATATATATATATATATATATATATATATATATATATATATATATATATATATATATATATATATATATATATATATATATATATATATATATATATATATATATATATATATATATATATATATATATATATATATATATATATATATATATATATATATATATATATATATATATATATATATATATATATATATATATATATATATATATATATATATATATATATATATATATATATATATATATATATATATATATATGACATTAATCAATTTCAACTCTAACATTTCATCAACTTTAAACATATAAACTTATATTTATACTTTACCCTTTCATTAATACATATTTATTAATAACATATGATATCATGTTATATTATATTTAATTTTATTATTCTTTTCGGGTGCCCATGGGTATCCATGAATGTAAAATAAACCTGAACCCGTACCCGAAACACGAAACCCGAAACCCAAAAACCATACCCAAACCCGAACCCGAACCTGAAACATTTCATGGGTATAAATCCACGCCCATACCCGAACCCATAGGTAAAATTGCCATCCCTAGGTCCCTGATTTATGAATAGTGTGTCAAATTATACATTTTCAATGTAAATATCACCACTACAACATACAAACATGGCTATTTCTATGATTTTGGATCAGAAATTCCATTAATCTTATGCTTGTTAAAGGGATTTTGAATGTATGTTGTTAATAAAGATTGAATCTCAGCATTAGGGGGAGAAATGCCCATATAATTAAATGCCTTGAGATTTTCTCTGAAAAAGTATCAAAGAAATGATCTTTATAATTAAAATATTTGCGCATTGGTTATACTAAACAAAAGTTTAGTGGATGCTCCTGTTATGTGGAAACGAGGAGTTTGAAAGAAAGTTGGATTTACCATTTACTATGGAAATAATGTGTTGCATTTGATATATACTCAATGGACAACGTTTACTATAGTATAAATGGATCACTAAGAGTGGAATACCTCGGGATAATAGTATTTTCATCTTTGCAAAATTTGACTTGTTGGTCAATGATATAAATATGCGGGGTTGCCGGCGATTTTAGATCCAATCGCTTCGTCAATATAATACTCCTTAAGAGATGATCATCGTGAAGATGACAATTCCACCTTGGTAATGCGCGCATATTATAATGCTGGAAATATGAAACGACCATAAATCTTCGTTTGGGAAAAGACGAAATTCTCATATGTAAAGTGTTCCATTATAAATCAACTCTGACACATAACATGAAAAAATGTACAGTAAATTGATTTGGCAAATCCTTAATGATATCCTTGATGGATTCACAGTTTCTTGTAAAAAGAAACAAAATATTGCGACAGAAATTTGTATGAGACTCATACATCTATACTTTCATCAAAGAAGAAGAATACCTTCCTAAATGTGATGACATCTTTCTTGTAGAAAAAGTGTTTTATGAAAGGATGTTACTTTCAAAATAAAGTATTGTTTTGAAAAGATATTTTCCTAGAAAGGAAAATATTTACCAGTCAAATAACACCAATTATCCATAAGTTGGATGATGACCCATCATGACCCGATGGAATAAAATGGGGATTTTGAATTTAGCCACATAAGCACATGTGATGTAGTGTGCATCTTCTACAAAGAATAAAAGAGTAGCTATATCCTCTAGTACCTTATTGGTATTATGCAAATTGGTGTAATTAGTGAAATCCCCTGAAAAGATTGGTTATACTTTGCTTTATAGTGATACAACCATGTGTTGTAAGCCCTAAAAATCAGGCTATTTGGTTGGATATTTAATCACTAAGAGGAAGTTGTTAAATATCAATACCATATAGGTTTTGATATATTATACCCGGAGAATGTATAAAATTATTTGGAGTGAATAATGGAGATGTTATTAGGACATGAAGTTTCGAATATTAATGTATAATGAGAGCATTAATGCATCAAGCCTGATATATATAATTGATGTCAATTATTGACAAGATCAAATGCAGTTCTAATATGAGAATTTGAACTGACAATAAAATCATCTCCATATACCTCTGAATTATTGAAAAGTCTTGTCCTATGTTTATAGGGAAAATCAAGACATAACTATGCTATGATGCACATGTTTTTAAAAATCTGGCTAATCCATATAATGTCCAATTTCATATCGGATATATGGTGGTATGACATGAAATCATGTAAATAGACCTAACGATCACTTCCACCAAGTGGTATTATATTACATAAGACACTAAATGAATAAATGTGGGTAGAACAAATGGTTTTCCATATGGGGAGTAATGTAAAATTTAATACAATTGGTACTTTGTTATTATCTAGCAAGATAATATATCTTGTATTGTATAAATAAAGGGACTGTCCATTCAACAGTCAACTGTTTTTATAATTACCCATCAGTCGATTTTCTGGACCGTTGGATTGAGATCCAACAGTCCAGATCAACCCCGCGCTCCCTCTCTCTCTTACTTTCCCCTTCCCCTCCCCTCCACCGCCCCGACCCCGACACTCCCCTGCTCCGCGCTCCTCCTCCTCCTCCTCCCCCGCCGCCTTCGCCACAGCTCGCGGCCGGCGCCGTCGTCGGCGCCCCCGTCCCCGGCTCCGGCGGCGCCGCCGCCGCCTCCCCCGGCCATCCCTCTAAGCCCGGCGGCACCCCGAACCCGAACCCCACCTAAACCCTAACCATCCATGGCGGCGCGCCCGCGGCGGCGGGAGAGGAGGAGGTCGCCGGAGGGGAGTAAGACGGAGGGGAGGAGGTCGCCGAAGGGGAGGAGGATCGACTGAAAAAAGGTAAATTTCAGTCGACTGTTGATTAGCAATTTCCATAAATAAAAGGGGGCAATATAATAGGATATATTGCTCTGCACACACTCTGGGAGAGTGATGAAGTAGATGGTTATAAATGAAGTCATGTGAATTATCTATTAGAGATTTATTCACTAAGTTCTTATTTGGAATAAGATGACTTCATATTGCAGAGTTAAGAGGGAGAAAAATTTTAAACTATAACCCATTGGATTATCTTGGAGAACATATATTGTATTCTTTTCCCTTAATGAAGTTTTTCCTTTCAATGTTTTCTCATGGCAAGGTTTTAATGAGGCAATATCACAATACAAGTTTTCATATGCGGTGTATTCTTTTCTCCATCCATTTTGTCTCAATGGGTATTTGGAGGAGTTTTAATGAGGCACATGCATATAAGTTATTTACTAAAGGGTAGTATATGCAATGTACTCTTTTTCTCCGTCCATTTTTCCCATGAAGTTTTTGGAAGGAGTTTTAATGAGACATATGCATCAGGAAGTTTAGGCTTCACGAGGAAGTTTCTAAACCCTTATTTATGATCTTGAGGATCATAAATTGTCCTCTTTTTCTTCATTAATCTCCTTGAGAAGTTTCTTATATGAAGGTTTTGTCGAGGCAATATAAATACATTGTTTTATACATTGTAAAGTTTTTCTTCATCTATTTTTTCCATTGGGTTTTTGGATGAGTTTTTAATAAGGTATATGGATGATATACTAATGCAAAATATAAATTGAAAGTATAAATGTATATTAGACAATGTTGTTTTCTCCGTCTATTTTTCCACAGGTTTTCAGAAAGAGATTTTTAGCACATATACATATTACTAATTTGCCTAAGGGGGAGTGTTAAGAAATATTATTAATATGCAAATTATGAAAGGGTGTCTACTGAAAAGGTGACTTTTTTTTCACCCATTTGTTCTTTATACAAAGGGCTTTGCCTATTGTAATTACACTCAATGATTAATAAAGCAATCTTCTTTCTCAAATCTCTGTTGTCTTTCTCATTATGGCTAATAGTGCTTAACACTCTTCTACATCTACCATGTTTATCTGTGATTGTTATTCGTCGTTTACGATCTACGCACTGCGGTTAACTGTGGTTCTCGCGTTTAATCGCTGGGCAACGGTTTTTACTGGTAAAACATGGTAAACCATGGACGAGTCGCACACTCGCACCTAGCTTTGGGCATCTGCTGCTCGCTCCCTGCACTGTACATGAGCAGTTGTTTCTGTGCCGCTGTTTCTTCTGTTCATGCGATGATGTGAATTGAGAAAGTTTGACGGCGTCCATCAAACTCCGTAGACCGTCCAAGTCAATGCCGCGGACGCCTCTCTTTCCTCTGCTCGCCTGACGCTTCTTCCAGCTCAATCCAGCCCTCGTTTCGCTCTACATTGTGGTCAAACAAACAACGCAATGCGATGCGATGCAACCCTTTCCTTTTCCTTTTCCTTTTCCTTTTCGGTGATGTCAACCGCGATGCGATGCAACGCGCCAACTTCCAGTTTCCTTCTGCTCGCAGATTCTTTAAAAGCACGATTTTTCAGCAGTAAAGCTAGCGTTAAGGTATGTGCAAAAGAGCTAAGCAATAAAGAAGCAATTACGGTAAAAGAAGCAATTACGATAACGCCCACACTACATTACCGGGCAGGTAATATCCTGGGCAAACAATTGGCGATGGCAGGAAAGAAAAGGCAGGGTCCTCACTGACGAACTGAGCAACGACAGCAGATGAACTCACTCGAGTATGTACAACGAAATGGTGTGAACCAAAATAATAAGGCAAAGAAGAAGAAAAGCTAGTGCCAACGACGATAAACGCCCTACCAAAATTGCCGGCTGTGTAAGAACAGCCATAAGAGGTATCTACACAGCCAGAACACGAAGCCTGCTCAGCATCTACTGATCAGGCTCCAGCCATCTCCTCAGGTTGCATAGGGCCTCGGCAGACAGGCTCTTGCAGCATCTTATTCTCCTCATCGGCGCCTGCTCTAAAGGCAGTGAACACCCACCGAGCTCAGACGCAAAGCAAATGACAATCACCGTGATGTTGTCGAAGGTGTGGAGCCTCTGCGCTTCCATGGCAAGCTCCCTCGCACACCTCTCAGGGTCATCGTGCCTTCGGAGCCCCTTGCTAACTATGCTCACCGCATGCTGGCTGGTCATGACGTCCCATATCCCATCGCAGCCTATGATGAGGAACTCATCATCCTGGGTGAGGGTAGTCTGTCGGAACTCTGGCTCGGCAATGAGAGGCGATGGCGAGCCTTGTGGCATTTTCATGTCCCAATCCCCTAAAGCCCGGGTCACAGACAGTACTCCATTGAGGTAGCCATCTTCAATGTATCCCCCAGACTCAATGATCCTCTGATGTTCTGCATCATATGTTGGCCTGTGATCACACGACATCTCCACAGCTACACCTTTCCTACACAGGACTGCACGGCAGTCCCCTGCATTTGCAACCAACAGCTGCCTGCAATACAGGAAGAAGTTAAAAAATGAGAACGCATATCCCCGTGGCAAATTATGAAATGCAATGTACAGAGGCTTGTGTTGCATGTTCATCTAACCTTCCAAAGATCAAGGCTGCAAGCGCTGTGGTTCCCGAAGATCGGCTAATGGCCGAATCATCAGCAAGAGCAAGGTCTGCATTCATGAATGCTTTGCGGATTGAATTCTCAACAGATTCAGAAAATACTTCGTCTTCTTGTGATGCTTGTGGGAATTCAGAATCTTCAAAGAACAACCTTATAGCATGCCTTTTCATGTAGGCTGCTGCATCTGAGCCCCCATGGCCATCAAAAACCTGAAAGGCAACAGCACAGTTAATTCAACTGGTGTTACAGAACATTTGAAGATCAAACATCAGCAGAAGCTCGTACATACCCCATAAAAGGCATTAGGCACTGGGCACATCAACAGTGAGCCAAGATGACCAGAAAGATCATCAATTCGAATATGTTCATCTTCCATGTACCTCCTAGGCCCAATATCAGCAAAGCTACCAGACCGAAAGTTGGGAACAAACTGCAGTGGCTCCATAGGCGCCTTAAACTCCTGCATTAAGCACAAAACCGTTAATTATGCTGCACCCAAACTTATATCACGAGGGAAGGTTTCCATGTATACATCAAAACTACAGAAATTTGATATGCCAGCCATCACACCAACCAGCCATAAAAGCTTTCACATATCATTTTTCAAACTGGATTAATTGATTGAAAAAGGTACCTGGCAAATATTTCAAATTTTCAATACGTTATTTTTGAGCTAAATACGTTATAGAAAATTTTCAATACGTTATAGAAAAATTAAATTAAAATTAAAATTTAAAGCCAGCAGTACAGAAAACAAGATAGCATTGTCCTCATATATCCAGTGATTTAACCAGGTCGAATCACACTACCAATAAATATGCGCCGGTAAATAATATCACATATATTGTGCAGGCAATCAATCAAATCAATACGTGCTAGAGAGATTCGATCCAATAATTCAACCAACTATTTCTGATTCCATATTCCCAATCTCCATCAACAGTAATAACTGGACAAGAAAGCAGCAACAGAAAAGGCTGAACCTTTAGAAACTTTTCAAGAAAGTATTCTCCTCATTTTACCACGAGTAATTGAAATAGAATCGGTTGAACCTTCGGAATGTTTTAAGCAAGTAATTTCCTCGGTTTACCACTAGAGCAATTGAAATAGAACCAATCCTACACAAAAGATCAACAAAAATCGTGCAATTAAAAGTCTTCAACAGCGCCACCTGAACCCGAAATACACGAGCGCCTGACAGAGAGGCGCCCGGGGGCTCCATCATGCCCAACACGCCGGAACGACGACTCCAGGTCGCAAGAACTCCTCACGAAACATCAAACAGCACAAAGAGAGCCGGGACCATTGCTTGGTCGAATCAAGAACTCACCAAATCGGTCACCTCGACGGCGGCAACCTCCGAATCCGCCCTCGGCGACGCCGCCGCCGCCGGCGACACCCCGACCACTTCCTCGACGCTCTTCACGGGGCACCGAGGGAACGAGGGCTCCAGCAGCGGCACGACCTGATGCATCAGCTCCGCCCCGGCCACCATCTCCGCCGCCTCCAATCCCTCACCGCGCGCGGCACGAAACACCTCCCAGAAAAGACAAAAATCCCTCCTTTCCGCGACGCCCAGAGCGCCAAGAACTCCCGATCCAACCTCCCCTCGCGGCAAGAAATCTCTCCCCCGCCAAACCGCGAGATACGAACACCAGAATCACTCTCCCCCGAAATCTCCGAACGGCAACTCGATCCGAGAGAAGGGCGAAGCCAAATTGAACCGAGCTTGCTCTTTTTTTTCTCTCTCTCCTTCCTGCGACGAACACACGCGGACACGCTCGCTCCCCTGATCCGAAAGAGAAGTCGAAACGGCGGACGCAGCGAGGGCGCCTCTATTTATCGGCGCGTGGAAGTGGGGTGGGGGCGACAGAGACGACGACACGGCGGGGCAGGGAGTGACCGGCAGGTGGCCGTCGCGCGGCGCGGGGGGGTGGAGCACCGGCACGCGCGCGTGGGTCGCCGACCTCCGTTTGGCTATGGGGGATGACGCCGGCGCTGATTTCACACGCCTTGGCGTGTGGATAGCGTCTATTTCCCGAAAGAGAAATCGAAACGGCGGACGCAGCGAGGGCGCCTCTATTTATTTCGCGCGTGGAAGTGGGGTGGGGGCGACAGAGACGACGACACGGCGGGGCAGGGAGTGACCGGCAGGTGGCCGTCGCGCGGCGCGGGGGGGTGGAGCACCGGCACGCGCGCGTGGCGTGGGTTGCCGACCTCGGTTTGGCTAAGGGGGGATGACGCCGGCGCTGATTTCACACGCTTTGGCGTGTGGATAGCGTCTATTTCGGGGGTTTCCTTTCTTATTGAAAAAAAAAAAGGTGGTTTCCGGCATGTTTCCTACGTGGGATTTGTGAATGGTTCGTCCGGCGTGTGGTTATGTCCCGACTTAACGCGTAATATTTTACGTTATGGCTATCTTTAGCATGACTACTTTCTTATTTGGAGGGTTTAAGGCATCCTACAATGTACAAGAAAATAGAAAGAAAAGGTTCATGTATGTCGATAAAATTCAGCTGTGTGTTAGAGACCATTGTGCTATGGCAGGGTTTACAAACCCACGAAATTTTAAGCAAAATTCACGGTCAGTCATACCGATAGGTAGCGGTCATGGAACCCAAGTACAAAACAAATTCAAACATAAAGTATAATAACCAAAATTTCCTAAAATAGTTTAAATGTGTTTATAGGATTTGACATGGTTTTTAAAAAATATATATATCAAATCATTTTACCTTGTTTATTTCTTCATGTAAACACGATTAATCTATTTGGGATCAATTTGGGATCGTGAAAGACAAAAAGATTCATGAATAGACCTAGGAGTTGGGCCAGGCATGTAATGGATAGTTTGAGCACGACTAAAAATCGGCACCCCAAAGTACATCACGACACAAGAACATATTGGCCCGGCGTGGCCCGATTAGCATACTGGCACTCTGGCTAAAAACCACGATGGGTCGTTCATGCTTGTCTGGCTATACGGGTGATGCTCGGGTATGCTTAGCCCAAGTAATTTCGTTTTTTAGGTCTTCTAGTGCTTGCATAAGCTTATGTTCCACGCAAAAGTTTAGAGAATTTTGAAGTGCATCTTTTTTCATGTAGGTAACCTTTTTATTTGACCGATATATAAATTTAGAAAAATTATATGGTGCGTAGTATGTTATAGGGCTAACACCACCTATCCTGGTAATCCGCATTTTTTTTAGATCTTCCTATGCTTGTATAATTTTGTTTGTACACGAAAGTTGCAAAAAAAAATTGAAACACGTATTTTTATGCATACAACCTTTTCATATGAGAAACATATAAATCTATAAAAATATTATTGTACTACTTTCTCTTCTTTGTTGTGCTTGGGTTGACCTAGCCTAACAACAGCCTAGTGTACCTGCTTTAGGCTAGGCCGGACTAAGGTTGGGCATTCGGTTTATACAGTATTTTCGGTTTGGTATTTTCGGTTTAGTATTTATAAATTTCAGTATTTGAGATTTGGGTACCAAAAATTTACAGAAAAATCTCCTACCGAAATAATTTGGTTTCGGTGTTTTGGTAGTCAATGGGGGAGAGGTCGAGGAGGCACTGGCCAAGGTCGAAGACGGTGTCGGTGATGAAGGTGTCGAAGCCGTTGGCGCTGATGAGCACAAAGCCGAAGGTGCCAAAGTTGTTGAGGTCGTCCTTGGCGAGCATGAAGGTGGAGTGGAGGAGGAGAGGGGCACGAAGGCGGGCGACGTCACGGCGGAGTGGAGGAGAAGAGGAGTGCGGAGGCGAACGACGGAGTTGAGGAGGAGAAGGGCGTGGAGGCGGCAGTGGAGTGGAGGAGGAGAGGGGCGCGAAAACGGGCGGCGGAGTGGAGGATAGTCTGAGAGGGGCGTGGAGGCGAGCGGCGGGCGATGGAGTGGAGGGGGCTGGAATTTAGGGTTTGGAGGTGGATCACGGATGGGCCTGATGGGCCTTTACCTAGCGGATGGTCAGTCGATTGCGGAATGGATCGGAGTTACGCGCTATAGTTTGGTTTTCTTGGTTTTCTAACGCTCTTACCGAAACTGAACCGAACCATTTTGGTTTTGTGCAGATTAAAACCGAACAAAATTTCAAGTACTGAAAAAACCGAAATTTTTAGTATTTTTGGTTCGATTCGGTTTGTTTTTCGGTACCGGTATTTTTTTTACCAACCCCTAGGCTGGACCTTGGTTTTGGTTATATTAGCCATCGCAAGGAGAGATGACTGGGGTCCGGGCTGCATCGTCCCCAAGACCCCAAGCACGATTGGCCTGGCCTGACATGGTCCGGTTCTCAGCTACGTGATCTTTTCATTCAAGATAGCAATCTAATTAACTTCCTTTCGAAAAGATAATGGGTACCAAAAATTTACAGGAAAAATCTCCTACCGAAATAGAAATACGAAAATAATTTGGTTTCGGTGTTTCGGTAGTCAACGGGGAAGAGATCGAGGAGGCACTAACCGAGGCCGAAGACGGTGTCGGTGATGAAGGTGTCGAAGCCGTTGGCGCTGACGAGCACGAAGCCGAAGGTGCCAAAGTTGTTGAGGTCGTCCTTGGCGAGCATGAAGGTGGAGTGGAGGAGGAGAGGGGCACGAAGGCGGGCGACGTCACGGCGGAGTGGAGGAGAAGAGGAGTGCGGAGGCGAACGACGGAGTTGAGGAGGAGAAGGGCGTGGAGGCGGCAGTGGAGTGGAGGAGGAGAGGGGCGCGAAAACGGGCGGCGGAGTGGAGGATAGTCTGAGAGGGGCACAGAGACGAGCGGCGAGCGACGGAGTGGAGGGGACTGGAGTTTAGGGTTTGGAGGTGGATCACGGATGGGCTTGATGGGCATTTACATAGCGGATGGTCAGCCGACTGCAGGATGGATCGGAGTTACGTGCGGTAGTTTGGTTTTCTTGGTTTTCTAACAATCTTACCGAAACTGAACCGAACCATTTTGGTTTTGTGTAGATTAAAACCAAACCAAATTTCAAGTACCGAAAAAACCAAAATTTTTGGTATTTTTGGTTCGATTCGGTTCGTTTTTCGGTACCGGTATTTTTTTACCAACCCCTAGGCTGGACCTTGGTTTTGGCTATATTAGCCATCGCAAGGAGAGATGACTGGGGCCGGGCTGCATTGTCCCCAAGCATGATTGGCCTGGCCTGACATGGTCCTGTTCTCAGATCTAGTCAGCACCTATACCAGACGAGATGGACGTGATCTTTTCATTCAAGATAGCAAGCTAATTAACTTCCTTTAGAAAATATAAAAAATCATATTCAATATGTATATCCTTAAAATTAAATCGGCATAACATTTTTAAGTACTTGACAGATGATATTCCTCTATTGCATGCTGATTTTTAAAAAGCTCATTTGTAATTTCAATTATGCACATTAATAATACAGAAATGGAACAAGCTCATAATAACTAAATTTACATATGGTTTGATGTTTTAAAAATGTATAGTTTAACTTAAAAAATTATATACTATTTTGATATGTACCTTCTGTTCTTTAGATAGCTTCTTGTGTTCGTATTTTTTTTTCCTCCTGAACAAACTTGCAACAATAAAAAGTACTCCCTCTGTTTCAAATTGTAATTCACTGTTGACTTTTGGAGACGTCTTTTGACCATTCGTCTTATTCAAAAAAATAGTGCAAACATGCAAAAATATAAGTCATGCTTAAAATATGTTTAATGATAAAAAAATCACAACAAAATAAATAATATTTACATATATTTTTTGAATAAGACGAATGATGAAATAGAATATTGAAAAGTCAACAGTGAACTATAATTTGAAACTAAGGGAGTATCATCTTATTGATTATAACACATTTCTGTAATATTAAACTATATGTAATTTTAGTTAGAAATCTCCTCCAGGAGGAGTCATGCCCGAAAGAAAATCCAGGCAAACGTTGCTGCGCTACATTCTGTACATTACTTACTTTCACATACGCTCGTGTACTCGATCCAATTCCTGTGTGGCCTTGCTGAGGAGCTGCTGTGCGCGTGGCAAAGGCTGCAAGCACGGAAACGATCGAGCATTGGGAGATGGCCTGCACCTGCACGTACGCGCGGGACACCCAAAGCAAAGCAATCCGGGGCCCCCAGGCAGGATTGGCGAGGCGGCGGCGGTGGCGGCGCCGGCGCGTGCTCTCCACGCCATCGCCCATCGCCCATCGCCGCCCTTCTTTTGGAGTCAACCCGCGGGCCACAGCGGCAGCGCGCACACCCGTGGTTTCGTTCGCGCGGCTTCTGTCGTCCCACCCACCAAACCGATGCATCCATTGGGATCTTGGCGGTAGCACACCACCAAACAAGGATGTCAACCATACATATCTATTAGTATTTATCATCCAACAAGCTGCACCATCTACCATCGGCTGATTTGACAAACACACGGAATATGTTCGTCCATTTTCTCTTGTGAATAGCTAAACTAATAGAGATTGATTGCTACAGTGACATTGTATTTTTTTTGTAGGTGTAAAAAAATGGATTATTTTTATTTTATGATATGATCATAGTACGACTAGTGCTTATTAATCGAAATTGATCAATTTTTTTTTACAATCCAAGTTTGATGCTTTTTATGCGAGGGTCGATTTGCACTAAAAATAACCGTTCCATCAAAATTTCTTTTAGTTTTTTGTGGTGTTTCAACAACTTTAAATGGTTTACATGCCATGCTAATAAAAAAAATGTTCTGCTAACCCGTCTACAAACTACGGTTGACCCTATATTCTTTGAATCATTATTTTATTCTATAGCATGGACCATACTAAGCGTAAACTAAGATCATTTTCAATAGATCTTATCTTAAGACGTCCTATTAATGCAGTAAATCAATAGTAAAGAGAAAAGTACTGATGAATGGTGTTAAGAAGTTGTGAATAGTCACCGAATAGTACCTAGTCACCGAAAGGATCGAAAAAGGTATTGACGTCCGAATCGGCCATGAAGTTGGGGTACCAATAATTCAGCAGAAAAAATATCCATATGATGAACACAACTAGCTCAAGTTGGCTTGAATTATTGGGATGGTATCATGGTAGCAAGCGCTTGGTTGCTTTTGGAAGAATAATTGATGAGCAGTGTGGATAATTGTTAAATGCAATTCCTTCTAAAAAATAATATTGTAAATGGCTCGGCAGTCCCGTTTTTCTAAAACCATCTTTCCCTTGATATCCGGTACCATTTTCAACTATATAAGTTGAAAAATAAAAATCATCCTCCTGTCATAAACCCTCAAGAAAGATTGTATCCAAACAGAATTTATATTGCGATCCATTCTTTTTCTCGCAATTGTTTATCAACTGTTTCCCTTTGGTTGCACCAATGAGAGCTCAACAGGTCGTTCCCATGATAGCGGGGACCGGGGAAAGAAA